>RXPK01000815.1:0-50659 GCA_004143645.1 Protaetia brevitarsis
CAAAAGATATTGTAACGTTTTTCTATTCTTAGTTCTAAAAAGTTGTCGGGGTTAGAAAAAACACACAGCGATATATTTAAACTTCACTTATTCTCTTAACACCAATTACGGTACTTAATCTATTAAAAATGCTATAATTATATACTTAACATATGTTTATTTATGTAAACGATATTTATATTAATTACTAATTCAATCGCGACCGCACTATCGAACTCGTATCGATTGACTGCCTCCTGGCCAACGACGCGTTGTTAAGCTGGCGCAATTCCGATTGTTCGGGCCCTCTAGAACTCTCGAAATTCTTTGAGAATATTCTCGCTTCTCACCGGTGCTGCCTCTGTTATTTGCGTAGGTAGTTCTCTTTCCGCTATGCTAGCGCATCTGGACGCCTACGGAAACCGCCAGTTGAAAAGTGGCTCGTTACACTCTCCCTCCTTAGATCGTCCGTCCCGGAACAGAACTATCACCTCCATGAAATACGAACAGTTCTCTCCTTCCTACACACGAGGTCCGGAAGAAATAGCACCTCCGTCCGTCGCCCCCTTTGCTGACCGGGGTTGTGCTGCATATAGTAACTCTATTCCAGTATATCGGAAAATTTCTTCGAGCATGTTCCTTACGATCTCCAGTCCAGCCATCCAATCCACAGCCTATTTGGCACCCTGATCTTATTGATCTCCAGCTCCAACAGTGCTCTCTTAAACTATCAGGCGTCCCACATCGTCCGGTTAGGTTGCTTGCCAACTGAGGCTCTATTGGTCACCAAGTAGAATAAAGGCCGTTTCTTTCCTTGCAAGTTCAGAGCCTTGCCACTCAGTGTTCTGGCTTCGGAGATCTTGACACCACCAATTTCTTCTTGAAGGCGGTAGCTATCCCTTTGCCCATTCTTAAATCTTGGGGCAACACGATGTGCTAACCGCACCCTTCAGGAGCCAAAAACAAATCCTCCTGAATCTCCGTTGTTACACCATGGACGCACTTTGCGCCATTCCCATACTTGTCCATGAACTCCTCATAGCTGAGTTCTTCTCGGGAGTCTACAAACTCGGACCATCTGCTCGTCCTCTTGATTGTCCCCAAGATAAGGTAGCTAGCGTATTAAAATGCACCACTCTTGCTTACCATTTGGGTTTCTCTGATGCGATTTAGATGACGTCATTAATTCGCTTATCACTTCGTAAGGTCCGTCCCACGATTCGTTGCGCAGCTTGGTAAAGCCTCGACGTCGCTGAGATTGAACAGCCAACCAGGTCTCCAGGCTGATATCCGCCTTCATCGCTCTATGTCGTTTGTTCCTGTCAGCGGTCACTTGCTTCATGGATATTCGCCCTCACCCGATCGTGAATCTCATCCTTCGCCTCCTCCGCAAGTTCGAAACATAGTCATCTCCAACTACTTCTTCATGGGTTTAAAGCCGAACTTAAGATCGTCATGTGAGCGCATGTTCTCGTCCAAAAAGCACACTAGATGGACTTTGGCCAGGGTTTCGTGGACCGATGCTCTATACTGCCAGCAAGGAATAGATGTAGCTGCTGGTCCCAATCTCGCTGGTGGTCTGCGACAACTTTTGACAGATACTTGATAACTGTCTGTTCATGCGCTCCACCATGCCATCTGATTGCGGTGCAAGGCAGTTGTTTGGGTCTTGCGAATACCCAATATTTTTCACACCTCTTGAAACACTGCTGATTCAAAATTCCGTCCCTGTCGCGAGTGAAGTTCAAGCGCACACCAAACCGACTGAAAAGTTCTTTAACTAAAGTCTCAGCCACTGTAACAGCTTCCTGATTTGGTAATGCGTAAGCTTCCACCCATTTGCTGAAGTAGTCTACTGCAACCAAGATGTATTTATTTCCAAATTCCCGTCTGGGAAATGGTCCGCAACATCAATCGCAAACCTTTCAAAAGGACTGCCAACGTTGTATTGTCCTTAGGGGCCCTCTTCCTTGGGAGTCCATTGGCAGCGGCGCAAGTTGTACCATCTTCCGGCACCAGTCTTTCACGTCATTCTTGCAATTAACCAATTAGAATCGCTCTCTGACCTTCTCTATAGTCTTCCGGACTCCAGATGCCTCCGATGTTCCATCATGAAGAGTTTTAAAACTCGGGCTTTCGGAACCCACAATCTGATGTCTGCTATTGGTCCCACTTCGTCTTCTAACACTCGTCTGAGAAGACCATTTTCCATTACCAAAAGCCCCACTGAGCCCAATACGATTTTAGCTCTCGCGAATATGGTGCTACCGTTTCCAGTTAGGCCGCGCTTCTGCATCTTCCACTCCATCACACGCTTAAAACTTTCGTCAGCTCCTGGTCAGCTCGGATTGGTCTTCAGTCCATTATCATCTATACATAGTCCTCAAGCAGGTTGCTTCATTTTTCTCTTCGGCACGACAGCATGCGTACAATCCTGGCACAGTCTCTCGAAGTGCGTGCGCGTTTCGTGACGGTTCCAGCCGATGTTCCGAACAAAGTCATACTCTTCAAGACCTCTATCCATCTGGCAACTTGCCCTTCCGGATTCTTGAACCGTACAACCAATTCCATGCCGCATGGTCGGTTCTTAACAAGAACTCCTGCATAGTGTATTTATGAAATGCTCTATAGACTAACTACGGCCAACAGCTTCTCCTGGTCACACAATATTGCGTTCGGTTTCGACAGCACTTTGCGAAGTAACCGAGCACTTTCGTGGCCATTTTGAACTTGGGACAACACCCTCCGATGCCCACGTTGCTGCATGGTATCCAACAATGAATTTCCTTCAGCCTGTGGATAGCACAAGATGGGCGCAGTGTCAGCATCTGTTTCAATCTGTCAAAGGCATCCTGCAGTCTCTCTTCCCAGACGTAGTCTCTGCCCTGTTCAGTTAGTCTCGTGAGAGGTCTTGGCGATGTTAGCAATCAGGAACGAATCGTCGGTAATAAGTGCATACCCAAGAAAATTCTTATTTCATTCTTGTCCTTCGAACCGGCCAAGACTTGACCGCTTCATCTTCCTGCGGTTCAACCGACACTCCATCCTCTGATATACGTGGCCGAGGTTAGTGCACTTGCTTCTGAACAGGTTGCACTTTTTGGGGTTAAGCTTCAATTCGCCTCTTTCAATCGCTGAAAACTTGCTCGAAGTTCTTCAAATGGTCCTCAAAAGATTTCCTAAGACAATTATATCGTCGAGGTATACCAAGCAAGTTTCCAGGATAGTCCTCTCAGTACGTTTCCATCAATCTTTCAAACGTCGCGGAGCATTACATAACCCAAATGGCATGACGTTTAAATGCCACAATCCTGTCCCGATTCGTAACGCCGTCTTCTCCTTATCCTTTGCCTCTACTTCGACTGCCGATAACCACTCTTCAGGTCGAGGTCGAAAATACCTTACACCCACCTAGGGTATCTAAAGTGTCATCGATTCTGGGCAAAGGATAAACTGTCCTTCTTTGGTTACATATTTAGTGTCGATAATCTACGCAGAACCAGTTGAACCATCCTTCTCTTCACCAGTACACTGGAGAAGCCCATGGACTGTTCGATGTTCAATTACGCCATCCTTCTCCATATCCTGGTATAATTTGTTCTGCTTCGGCTCGTTTCGCAATGGCAATCTTCTGGGGCTTGGGGATCGGCTGGCTCTCCAGTTCTATTCGATGTCGTACCACATTAGTCCTGACCCTCGTGTTCGGTCTTCTGTTGGAAAAGATTCTTGGTAGCGTCCAAGCAGCTGTTCACGGTATGGCGTTGTTGTGTTGTCAAATCCCTTGCAAGACAAGTCAATGAAGTTATTCAACCATCTAGCGAAGCGGATCTGGAGTTGTTGTTACGCCATCCTCTTTGTTGACAATCGACGACACACTAGCACAACTTCCCAAAGTTACGCCTTGTCCTCAGCTTTACTGGATAACTATTACGTTCATCAGTCGGACGGGCAATTTTCTCCAGCTTGTATCAGTTGCCTTACAACCATGTATTCCACGACCTTGACCGCTAATCGCTTCCGGTTCCAGCATTAAACTTCCCTTTGGAATATCTCCACTCACGCTCGCTTCCACAATGGTTTTCCACTGCTGCTCGCCACATTACTTCTTCTGCAACACTACGCAGGCCGACATATTCTTGCTATGGTTAAGAATAACTTCTTCTTTGCAACCTTCAACACTCCTGCTTGCAAGTTCAGTTTGAAACCAATTCTGTCATTATGTCCATTCCGAGGATACGTCTTGTTCTATATCTGCAGCTACTACACGATACTGGAATGCAGTATCACCAATACGGAAGTGGGCCATCGTCTCCCCAACACGTTGACTGTTTGCCCAGTTGCCGTACGTAGCGTCCACCTGGTGGATATATCCGGTTGTCCTTCCCACTGCTTCCGGCCGAAGAATTGTCATTGTTGCAACCAGTATCTAGCAGTAACTCTCTCGGGTTTCCCATTGCACTGCCCATACACGACGAGGCTGCTAGGTATACACATCCCACTGAAGCAACAATCACTGTGTTACTGGGGCATCCAGCTACATAGGTCGACGATCGCCCCTTCCGTCGGCCATTTAGTTTTCCGTCGCTTTGGTTTTTGTGCATCGTCTTCCTGGTTGCCTAATTTGCCACGGATTGCATTTTCGTCATCAATTCCGTCATCTTTTCGTTATCATTTCGTCTAATTCGTCATAATTCCTTCTAATTTCTTCTTCCTGTGACTCCCTAGAACACGGACGCGAGCATGTCCTTTGACCGATTGCTTCACGGCTTCAAAATCTAATGCTTCAGCTAAAGCCTGGTTCCACGTTTGCGGGTGAGCGAGTTTCTGCCTGTTGAGTATCCCTATCAAGGCAGGCCATCCAGGAATTTTTCCACAGCGAAAGTCTCACACACATCTTCTGGTACCGTTGGGTACGCACTCTTAACCAGACGAACGATGTCAGCTCCATACTCCTGTAAAGTCTCGTCTGACCTCTGGCAAACGAATTCTTCAACTGCAAGCGATTATTGGCTGCAGATTTATTACCGAAACGCATCTCCAGATGATTAGTAGCGGTTGGTAATTTTGTAATTTTGTCGACGAGGTATAGCTGGAGTGACCTTCAAAGCATCGCCGCGCAGAGTATTGATAGCATGGCTGCTTTTGTAGCTTCCGTCAGCCATATACGTAGCCATTGTATCCAGCAGCGTTCAGATAGTCTTCCAAGGGCGTCTTTTCCGTCGAATGTTGGCAGGTCACATTACTTTGAACCGCACAGATGGCACTGTATTCTCTTGTTCATCTGGCTGTTTCCCGCATTGGTAGAATTTCGAATTTCTTCCGTCTTCGGTATGGCTCCAGAATGAATTTGTTCTTCTATGACCTTAATGCAATCGGTCCAATTCTTCAATCATTCTAGGATTTCTTCTTTGGAATTTTCTAGAATTTTCTAGAACTTTTTCTTCTATGTCTCTAAGTTCCACTAGAAGTTCGCCATTACCACCAGACACTTCAAACAAACATGTCTCGGGATCTTCACCAGCTGCTTCTATTGCTCTTCGTAATCTCGACTGAAGCTGGCCTTCCTTCCACTCGTGTCTTCATCCCTTTCTTCTAATTCCCGTTTGAGATCCTACCACTTTCAAGTCCCTAATTTACAGTATTTTCGCTGCCATTGTTTCTAATTACGCACTATTAGTCCACTAACTCGGTTTATATTCACGAATATATCGCCAATACCCCACACCTGACACCAATTGTAACGTTTTTCTATTCTTAGTTCTAAAACGTTGTCGGGGTTTAGAAAAACACACAGGCGATATATTTAACTTCACTTATTCTATTAACACAATTACGGTACTTAAAATCTATTAAAAATGCTTATTAATTATATCACTTAACCACTAATGTCTTTATTTATATTAAACGATATTTATATTACATGTACTAATTCAATCGCGACCCGCACTATCGAACCTCGTATCATATGACTGCCTCTGGCCAACCCGACGCGTTATTTATAGCTGGCGCGAACTTCCAGATTGTTCGGGGCCCTTCTAGAACGTCCTCGAAGATTCTGGAGAAATTTCACGAATCTTCGACCCGGTGCTGCCCTCTGTTATTCGTCGTAGGTAGTTCTCCTTCCGCTATGCTAGCACCATCTAGGGACGCCTATCGGAACCGCCAGTTGAAAAGTTGGCGCTCGTTACAATATCTATAAGCCTGGGGAAACATGAGGAGCTACATGAGGAGGAAAATTATTATAATGACTGACAGCCAGGCTGTCATTAAGGCAGTCTCGAATCCCGTAACTAGGTCAAAACTAGTTAGAGACTGCAAAACAATCCCTCAATGCACTGGCACGAGACGGTGTCTTTGATTTGGGTGCCGGGACATGAGGATATAAAGGGCAATGTAATAGCGGACGAACTAGCCAAGGAGGGCTCTAAGAGACACTTTCATAGGTTCAGAGCCCTATGAGGATTATTAAGGATTCCGCAAGGAAGGGAGATCTGGAACCTGGTTAGATAAAGAATGTACAATAGAAATGGAGGTCGCTGAGAAAGGTCAACTCTATACCAAGCGTTTGATAGGGAATGGGGAGTGTTAGTTTGTCTGGAGTAACCTTAGCTTGGCGCAGTAAGAAAGAAGAAAAACCATTATGGGCTTGGTAACTGGACACTGTCCCCTGATAAAGCATCTATACAACACAGGCCGGGTAAGCGAACCGTGGTGTAGAAGATGCGAACTACAGGAGGAAACAAGTTTACATGTAATCTGCACATGTGAGGAACTGAAGCTGCTCAGGCAGAAATATTTCGGAGATCTATTGGAGCCCCACAAAGGTTCTCAAGTTCCCACTGGGCAAGAGACTGGGTTTTATAGAGAACACTAAGCTGCTCGAGTGGAAATAAGAGAATTAATAGAGATGGTGCAATGAGCACCTAGCTCAAGTGCCCAGACATTAAGTGCCCCCCTAACTTTAATGAATGAAGGTAAATATACCAATTTCTGACCCTGTCTTAATTATTGACACCTTCCCTGTATCTTTTTTCTATAATAGTTTCTCATGCTGTGGTTTAGCGTAGCTTTCGATTGAAAATAATCCCGCAAACATTTATTTTAAGTTTAAAAATCAAAATTGTTCTTCCAGAGTCGTCTTGGAATCTTAAACATTGACATCATTCTATCCCTTAAAATGTCAGTAAACTGGGCTTCTACCTTATGTATAATATATACATAATGCCGACTAATCATGTACAGTCTGTGCTACTGCGTGCCAACAAAAATCACCATCTCTAGTGGTTACTACAGTCATTCAACCAAAAACTTATGAACACGCCAGTTATAAAAGCTGCCAGTTTTAAGCCCTGATAAAGTGTGAGGGAAAGTTTTTGCGTCTTTTTGTTGCACGCGTCCTTTTATCGCTCGCGTTCTTTTATCGTTGTTCAGTTCTTTTGTCGTGTATCCAAATGTCCTTTCCTTCCTCTTTTTTGATAATTTTCCGCACTGAATGGGGATAAATGTGCAGTAAACTTAAGGAAAATGTCGAAATGGAAGAAATTTTCCCATAATACAAGATTTTACATGAATATTATAGGAAAATTTCTTTTTTTTTTTTAGAAAAACATCTCTAACATTGTAATATTACCAAGAAAAATATTAATATCTCTTAGGAGAAACTTAAAAAAATTTCTTACAATTTGGAAAATTACGGTCATACATATAGTAATTTTCAACTGATAAGGAAATAAGCAAGGCACGCCTGCAGTAACTTAGAATGTTCTAGTTCAAGTCAGGCGTAGGCAGAAATGACATGGTGTTCGGCCACACGTGGTTCTGCTTTCTTGTTATTTTAGCTTTGTTCGTGGAGCACATCAAACGCAATCAGAAACCAGTCAGACGTAAGTTGATTGTTTGAAAGAAATCCGCAACTTCAATCCCAGTCATTTGATTGGCTCTGACTGATTTGTGATTGCTTCGTGAACAAAGCTTTCATCAGTGGCAGCTGGTGCAATGTCGACCACCCACCGACCCATTACCCGGACTTACGACCGACCGACCTTTTTACCGACCCACCTTTTGTTAGTGTGTGCTTCACATCAGTCGCAGTGTAGGGTCGAGTCCTCAGGATGGTGGAGCGGTGCCTTTTTGAACGCTGATCTCATTATACGTAGTGGGCGTGGCGTCTGATCGGAGCTGGCCGTTCGTGGGGCCAGTTAGAAGTAAGTGGATTTAAATATATATTTTTGAGTAGCACCTTTAATTAATTGTCTGGAATCAAATGTGATATTTATTGTTTTTATTTATTTACGTGTTATTTATTAGTCACTACTATCAGTAAGGTGTTTTTATTTTTGACGACGACCGGGAGTGGCCCCCTTACAGCCGCTACCCGGTCCAGGCCCCCTTTTGGGCACATTTATAACAGATTTTATATTGTATATTTGTCCCGTATTTATTTTAATTTCTTAACTTTACAATGAGCATGTATAGAACCCCCCCAAAGCAGGCTAAGCCGTCGTTTACCGACACCCCCGTACCAGAGTCGCCGGACACTGAGCTTACATACTTGGAGATCTATGACAGACTCCGTAAATAATACCAGTTATGGGTGGGCAGATGGAAACCCGTGACTGATGCCGAACATACTGAGAATGACAAACCCTCTCCGGCGGAGAGTATTAATTCCGCTTATTCAGACTCCTCATTGATGAGGTCCGTGGTAGAGACGCTCAAGCGCCCTGCCACTTCTCCGCCTACCATAGAGACAGTCGCCCTAGTGCATGGGACGCCGGGGAGGAGAAGAAACACGAACAAAGCTGAATCCAGCCGCCAGCTTACTTTTGGCCATACCCCCTCCTCCAAAAGGAGAAAGAACGAAGTCCGGAAGATAGATGCGGGTGCCGATGCGCCCGTAGCCCGGAAATCCCCTGGTTTGAGAACTAACCTGGACAAAATCGAAATTGTGAGTTCACAAGATAGTACTAATACCTCCCAGCCAAAGAAAAAGAGCAGCCTTCGGGCGCCGGGCGGTGCCGCGGCCCGCCAAGCCTAGGGAGTCGGACAGGATTCCACCTATTGTGCTGCGCGACAAGACACAGCGGTCGAAACTTGGCAAGCTATTAAGAACTAAAGCTTTTTCATATTCTAAAGCGCAGAACATCAACGACGGTATCCGTATTTATCCGATTACGGAAAAGGATTTCAGAGGAATTACTAGGGACCTCAATGAACTGAACCTGCCGTACCACACATACCAACTGCCCTCGGAGAAGCTCCTGGCGGTCGTCTTCCGGGGTATTCCCTCCTGCGTCCACCTCCAGGACTTCCAACTAGAGTTGGAGGAGAGAGGATTTTCCCCTTCCAGTGTGGTACGGATGATGCGACACCGCGACAAAAAAGCAATGCCACTGGTCATCGTCAAGCTCCGCAGAGAACAAAACCGTATTTATAATACGAAGGAGGTTTGAACGGGCTGGAGGTGTCAGTTGAGGCCCTCAAGGCCCGCCCCGGAATCGGACAATGTTACCGCTGCCAGAGGTTCGGCCATGCGTAGACACGTTGTACGGCCGAACCGAGATGCGTGAGGTGTGGGGGTCCCCATAGAGCTGGAGACTGTCCCAACCCGAAGGGCAGCGACCCAGTGTGCGGCAACTGTGGCGAAGGCACCCGGCCTTAGCTACAAGGGATGCTCTAGATACCCCAAAGGCAGACCGATGCGGGCCGCTAACACGAACAATACCCCGGGGCCCCTGCGCCCCACCGGAGGACCGAGATCTTACGCAGGGGCAGTAGCGCAGAACCTACCCGCCGGCGATGAGAGGACTGGGATGTATAGGGGGGGCCGGAGTACCAGTCGCGTCCCCTACCAAGATGAATAAGACGAACAAAAACGTCCGCCCGGGGGCGCCGGCGCGCGGTGCGAGGACGCCCAGAACTAAAAGTAACACAAAGCACGACTCCAGGAACAATAGGAACGAGAAGGCAAGAGATGTGGACGCGGGAGCGAGAGGATCTGATGTCCTCTCCCTCTTGGATTCCCTCCAGAAATTGTCGACCCCCATCAACGATGTAGTCGAAAAACTCAAAGCCATTTTCCCTGTCGCGGTCGTCCATCGATAGTGCGCCCGGGGAACCGTGCCTTAACATCATGGCGTGGAATGCCAGTGGAGTCAAGGACAAGAGGCTTGAGCTCTTAGAGGCGTTGGGCAGATACTCCGTCGATGTGCTTTTACTAAGCGAAACGTGGTTGAAACCTGGCGACAGGTTTCGGCTACCCGGTTTTGTCACCTACTGGTCCGCCTGATTAGACGGCGCCAAGGGAGGACAGCCCTGGCTGTTAGAGCGGGGCTTTGGCATGACAGCTTGCCACCCCCGGAGCTGGAATCCCTGGAGGCTACTGCTGTCTTGTTAAGGATGAAGGATCATGGGCCCATCAAGATCGTGTCAGTGTACGCGCCCCCATCGCGGGGGCTTTTGCCGGGGACTATCTCTCCCTTATGTCTGACGGTGATGTTCCGGTCTTGCTTGCCGGTGACCTTAATGCAAAACATCCCTTATGGATGTCACGCTGTTCAAATGTTTTTGGTAACCATCTTCACCGGCTGCTCCAGGGGAGGGACTGGTTGGTCCACTCCCCTGGGGAGCCGACGTTTTTCAGGCTCGGCGCAAGACGGACATATTGGATATAGCTCTCACTAGGGATCTCCCCATGGGGCTCTCCGTCATGACTGTGGGTATTGTCCTCGGACCATAACCCGATTTTCATCGGGATGGGGGCGCGTGATATCGACCGTGGTCCGCCCTTCGGTGGTCCGCACCGATTGGGGGAAGTACGCTGATCTGTTGGACCGAGAATGCCGGAATTTGACTGGAGTTCTGCCCACGCGCGGAGATCCTTGACTGCCACAAGAGGGCCTCCGTTTCTCTCGGTAACGGAGGAAACAACGGGAGGAGGCGCACTGGTGGACGGCTGCCTTTAGAACTGAGACAGGTGATCGACGCAAAGCGTAGGGCGATTAGACTGACTAGGAGGACGTTGTGCCCGAGGGATAGGACCGCGGCGATTCGCCTCCTTAGGAAGATGCAGAGAGCGCCTCGCGGGGTATAGGGCCGGCGAGTGGGCAGAGAAGCTGTCCTCCCTTTCTGCGGAGGATGGCTCGCTGTGGAGGATAAAGCGCGCTTTAGGGCGCGGTGACAAGCGTGGAGCGGGGTCTGTACACGGACGGGGCGGCCTAGTCTACTCGGACGCGGACAAGACCCACGCAAAATACCTGCGGGGGGTGTTCATTGAGGATGACACCGACGAAGACCCGGACCACCCCACCGAATTGACGGTGGCGAGGTCGGTGGGCGCCGTGTCGGAGATGCCCGGAGAGACCATCCAGCCCGTTTCCAGTGGGGAAATCGCTGCTATCCTGAAGGGTTTGCGCAGGGGAAGGTCTCTGCACGGATTTCCAGCTGCTCAGGCTAACGGAGTTTATTAGAAACGCCATTGAGATGAGGGAGACTGTTGGGGCGGTGTTTTTGGACATAGCCTGGGCCTTCAAGACGGTCTGGCACCGGTGCTTGGTGCACAAGTTAATGCAATGGGGGTTCAACCACAAGTTAATCATATTAGTAGCCAGTTTTCTGGCAGACAGATATTTTAAAGTCAGGATGGAGGGGGGGGGCTTTCCTCTTAGCGCCGCTCTTGTTTAATATTTACGTCAGCGACGTGCCCAAAGAAGCGGGCACGTCGCTGGCGATCTACGCGGACGACACGGCCGTCTACTCAGGTTGCAGGGGTGAGGCGGTCATGCTTAGGCGGCTTCAACGTGCGGTTGACAGCATTTGCGATTGGGCCCTTGAATGGTGATTATATAAAATTAATGAGGATAAATGTCAGGCCATACGCTTCACGTATAAACGGGGCCCGCCTGCCGATAGCATGGCCATCCACGGCGGGCGCCTGCTCTGGGTGGACGACGTGAAGTACCTGGGGGTCACCCTCGACAGGCGGCTGACGTTCAGGGCCCATGTCCTGGACGTCAAGAGAAAGTATGAATACGCGAAACAACTGATGTACCCACTAATATCCAGGGGGAGTGCTCTCAATCTGGGGTCCAAAATTCTACTTTACAAATCAATATTAAGACCGCAGCTCTCGTACGGGGCGCTGGCATGGGCCACTCTTGCCAAGTCAAACCTAAGACTACTTGAAACGATCCAGAATCGCACCCTAAGATCAATTGCCGGCGCCCCGTGGTTCGTCCGCAACGAGCAGCTGCGAAGGGACCTCGGGGTCGAGAACCTTGACGATTTCCTGAGGAGGATGGCGGTCGGCACCTGGCCACAGGCCCTGGTTTCGGGGCACGAGTCTGTTAGCTCTTTGGTTGTGCCACAGGACCGCCCTCGTCCCAGGTTCGGTGTTCGCCGCCTGGGCGGGGTGTTGACCCCCTCGGACCGCCAGCCATAAGATTCACTTTTTAATATTCACTTCAAACGCGGTCCGTTATCTTATCATAATAATCATTAACGAGGTACTTAGACCCCTAATTTACGTTTGTTTCTTTTGCATTGCCGTCATGTGTCGTCCCAAACATTGATACAGCGGTGTTTACCGCGTTATATGTTTGTTTTATGTTACATGTGGTGAGTGTCCATATATACACTGTGATCAACGACTTTTGCCAGATTTAATTTTGTAATTTGTTGTGAAGTCCCGTGATGTCCCTAGACAATTCATTGAAAAAAAAAAAGAAAAAAAAAGAGAATGAATATATATTCTAACGCTACAGAGTAGCATACAGCCCGGATTAAAAAAATAAATTTTAAAAGAAATACATTAATTAAATTAGTAAAAATCAAATTTTTAATATCCCAGTGTCATCTATATTTATTAATTTTAAATTAGAAGTGTGCTTTCTCACAAGCCAGATGGCATGCAGGGCGAGAATTTCCGATCGAAGCACGTTGACATAAAAAAATAACGAATAGCTAGTTACCCCTCTTATTATCTCAGTACGCATGAAGCAAGCGTGCGAGACTGTTGTCAAAACGTCCTCTTCTTCAATTTGCATCTTAATGACCAGTTTAGATGATGTCGTAGGCACGATGATATTGTACCTCGATAGTAATCAATTTCTCATGTAAAATGAAAACATTTAAGTATGGATAAAAGTGATTTTATTTAATATAAAAATTCGAAATGTGAACCAGTGTAAGATCAGACGTAAATCTTTGGATATTATTATCTCAGGTAAGTACGTGAGTCCGCTTAATTAATAACAATAACGTAGGTATATCACTGCTGATCATCTTTACTTCCTGAAGGGAATATTCTGAAGGAAAATGTCTTGAAGGACTTGCCAATGCAGAGATTTTCTACATCACCTGGGCATCGTCTGGCTGTCTGCTGCTACATTTTATATCCTTTTCTTATAATATCTAACTAGTTTTAAAATATAACTAAGTAAAATAGTAACTTTACATTTAAATAGTATCGAGTATGCATTCCAACAAGGAAAAAAATAATGGAAACGGTAAAAAAAAGAAAGGGAAAAAAAGACGGAATGTCAAAACAAAAACATAAACAATCATTCGAATCAGCCACCATCCCACGCTCAAGTAAGAAGACGAGGAAAAAGAAGAGGACACGACACATCTAGATTAACACTTTCGACGACGAGGGATACCCCTGGAAATAAAAACAATATAAGGGTAAAAAAGAAAAACAAGAAGGAAATTATCGACGAAGACTGGGAGATCCTCCCTATTCGGGGGAAAAGCCAAGGAGGCGGGGTCGTTTCCGACCCCCCACCCCATAAACATTTTTGGTGGTGACAGCGTAGGGCACCAACGCTCAGGAAAAGGGACTGACAGCTACCCACAGTTAATCCCAGCACACCAGAGAAGACCCCAGTGCATATGTCACAGGCGGGGCCAATACAATGATTGATGTTATGCGAAGAAATTAGATCATTGTAATGGTCCTTGCAAAACGTAAGCACTTGCCGCCGCTGTATTTTAGAACTATTATACTGATTACTGTGTGGAAATATATATAAATGTTTGTTTCCTAAGCGCATCTCCAGATGTCTAAGGATCTCTTGATAGTTCTGTTGCTTCGATAAGGGAGTGGCTAGGAGGATTTTCAGCGCAGAGCCAAGGATAACATGGTTGCTTTGGTGGTATGCGGCCAGTCATATACCGTAGCTGACGTTTCGACTAAAGTTAAATAGTCCTCCAATGGCATTTTCCCATCAAAGGTCAGCAGTTCAGTTTGACCTGGAACGGTACCAGCGAGTTTTAATTTCCCGAGTTCCCTGTGGTTGTTATGTGTAATCTGGAACTTTCAGGCTCCAATCTGGGTTGAGAATGAATCGATTTTAAGATAATCGGTTCATTCTCAACCCAAATCTGCTCTGGAAGTTTTTCGTTTATGTTTCTTGTAGTTTCAGAGAGTTCTTCTATTTCTTTGATTTTCTGTTTCATAATTATGGAATTTTGCAGGAGTTTTCTTCAATTTCTATAAATTTTTCATGAATATTTCTTGAATTTTCTACTAATTTTCTTTTATGTCTCTAGAATCTTATTCCATTTTCATGATTTTGTCCTTCATATTTTTATTTTTTATTTCCAATCAGTTTCTTTTCTATGTTTCTGGTATTATCCATAATTTTCTGTTCTATATTTTAGCATTGTCTGTCAGCTTTTCTGTAATTTTCTCCAGTAGCTTACCATATTCACCAAGTGCATAAAATACATAAATCCCGGGAATCTTTACCAGCCTCTTCTAGAGCTTTCCTTAACCGCGCCTGGAGCTCCTTCTTCCTACTGGTGTCTTCGTCCCTTTCCTCTAATTCACGCCTGAGGTCGGCCATTTTTAAATCCATTAATTTGCAACCTTTGGTTGCCATTGTCTATATCGTTACACATTTATAGTCCACTAAAATTTATGTCCACCAATATAACGCTAAAACACTACAACAACCCACATCTGACACTAAATTGTAACGTTTTCGGGTATAAATAGTCACACCCGGAAGTATATTTAATAAAATGTATTTATTTCAAAACTTAAGCTCTACGAAGAATAAATTAATACTAGTAAAAGCACTAATTATAAATAACTAAACACCATTAAGAACCCGTATTAAACTAATTCTCTTAATTACTAGCATTTAGATTTACTGATTTATTTAAACTGATTTATGTTCACCGATCACCTCGGCCACTTTTCGGGCTGTAACTATCCGATATAAGCTGAGTCATCCCGCTCGCGCGTGTGTGCTAGACTCTGGGAAAATCTACCTGTTTTTTAATGTTCCAGTGGATTCACGCCCAGAAATTTCCATTGTAAATTGACGCATCCTATATTGGCGCCCTCTATGAGGAGTGTCGTGATCTAAGAGATGGTTTTACCTTCATCCCTTTTCGTATAGTATTTAACATTTTAAATAAACTTCTGTTCCAATTCATATGTTCGCTAGCTCTTGCGTCTATACATTTTTGCCTCGAATTTCCAAGACATTCCAACGAAAGAATTTTCTTCAGATAATGTGTCACGTTTTATTTTCTTACCGCTTTCCTTGTTTTTTTTTTCTAAACCAGTAATCCATTGCACGATGGCCTCCTTTTTGCACAGATTACACGTTTTTTTTTCCCTTTTGTGAGTTTGCTTCAGTTTTAAACTATTTGTGTGACAATTCTTCTCCTGCTTTTATTCTTTATTTCTCCTATCTAGGATATGTACGAGGTTACTACCTCATCTCCAAAACTTAGAGAGACATTTTTTTCAGTAATAGATGAACGCTTCTGTAGATTTTTTATCATATACTGCTTTCAATTTTCACCACATATCTTTCGCACTGGTACATTACATTGGTCCTTCATCCATTTTAGTTACTATTATTTCTTGAGCAGACGCATCTTTCTTTTTCCATGCAGCCGTTGCTTCCTTGTCTAATGCATTTTGTTTCACGCCAGTGACAACCCCAAATAATTCTCTTTCCTTCAAGACAACTGCAGTTTAAAATTTTCAGATCACCCAATTACTTCCATTAAATTTTTAAACGGGCAATGTCTGTGTTTGGCTCATCTCTATTTGTTTCTTCTTGTTCCCGCTAACAATACCGACTAGATACGATTTTTTCAGACCACGTGTAAAATATTTGCTACTGTATTTGACCTGGGCCTATAACCTGTCGGAATGATGGATAAAAATAAACTCAACAGTAACTAATATTCACTTTACACTTTAAAAAAAAAGACAGCTGGTCGCCATCTTTATGTCAAAATGACAGGACTCGGGATTTTAGAAAATGAAATGGAAGTATATATGTATAGATCTCAAAATAATCTTCAAGTTGTAAAGTGTTAATATCAACAAGAGGATTTGAGTGCTAAGAAAAAAGGATAAATTGGACGTGTAATGTATAAATTCATATGTTATACTTCTGGCCAAAACCATCAACATTTGAGCTGAGGCTAATTGAAGAGCTAAAAAGACTAAGACACCTTAACAAGTTGATTTAGTTTTTTTGGCATTTCTGTTCATAATATACATATTGCTATGGTATTGAAGGTATGGAATCTAATTTAAAGGCATTTACAACAAGTTTCTAAACTAAATGAACAAGTAATTCAAAAGTGAGGCGTCTACTCAGTTGCCTACTCTACAGGCGAATTCTGAATTTGTTAAATATAGTTATTTAAAATGGACAATATTAGCATTAAGTGCTAAATATTGCCTTATTATAATGTAAACTTTATTTTATATGTTAATTCAAGCTTACCTGGTATTCTTTTATATGTTTTTGTTATATTTTGCTCGGAGAGATTTTTCATTTCTCGGAATGTTTTTTTTTAACGTTTGGCGTATTCCCCTCAAACTAGGGAAAATAACGGTTTTTTAATTGTCGGTTAGCTATATCTTTCAAAATTCAGGTTGGCTGGCCTGTTGCGATAACAACCGAAGGCTGTTAACTGAAATATCTGGTTTGAATCCTCATTCTGTTGGTGGCCACAAGAGACGACGGTTGTATTAATTTCCTATAACGATATTTATGCCACAATTTCAAAAAAATATCAAGGGTCCAAGAACTGTTTATCGATACAACCCTTAAATTTAAATCCTTATCGAATACCTGCAATTTTGTCAAGAAATTTTCCTATAAAAATTTCCTACGAAGAATTTCCGACCAGATTGCCTTTCCATGCCATTGACCGAGACCGGGGGCCCGTCTATTTGAACCTCCATACGTACCAGAGTTTGTCAAGCGTCGTGTCAACTTCAAGTTAGTATTCCATTGAATCACCTCACCTAAAACAGAAAAGAATTAATTCAGTTTCCTTTCAATATTAATCAGAAACTTATATTTTTGTGTAATTTATTTCACGATACGTTAATTTGGGTTAGTTTTATAATAACCGCCTTTTAGTTCGTTATTTTAAGAATTTTTAATGTTTAAGGGTTGTAAATAAATATCACTGAGTTTGATCTGTGATAAAATAGCTATCTTTAACAAATGTCGATCATCACAGATAATCGTTTGCTTTAAAATTTAGTGTTTGCTGTTTACGGGTAGATGGCGCCATTATTTATTGAAATTTAATTTAGTATATGACATTTCCATAACCTCTTTAGTCTTTTAAAAATGCCAGGAAAGTTCGAAGATGTGTTTTTGTATTAAATAATTTGTCTTATATAGTATTTTAATGATTTCAACATACACTGTGTACTGATTGACTTGAAAAAGCAAAATGAATTAATAAAAATGAAAAATTAAATTAAATTAGCTAGCTCAACGGATAAAAAATTTAAAAAGGCACAAAAGAACAATTGATCTCAGAATTACCCTCGCAAATTAAACTTGAATTTAATCACGAAAAGCAAATTGTGGGTGAAAGAAATCTGATTTTCTTAATTACCCCAAAAATTGAAAAGGGTTTAATTTAAAATAAAAGAACAGAATTTTGAATGACCTTAAATAACAATCAAAAATTTTATTATAAAAAAAAGAAAAAATGTTAATTACAAATTATTGCAGAAAAAAAAACCGTGAACAGAGGGTTCTGGTCGAAATCAAAAACTGCATTATATTCTAAATTACAATAGGACAAATGCTAAATCCTATAACAAAGCAAAAAACAAATTAGTTTAGGAAGATATTTTTTTCACAAAAAATCCACGTGGTTTCAAATTAAAATAAAATAAAATCGTGGAACACCAAAAATTTACAAAAATGAAAACTAAAAGCAAGCACAATGCTTCTATTTACCCAAACCGAGGTGATAAATAATTTAAAACGAAAAATTAAACTCTTAAAATTATAATGAGAGAATTAAAACTAAAATCTATCTTCCTGCATGAAAAATAATAAATGATCTTATATCTAAATTGTGTACACAACAATATAATAACAATTATTATTAAGCGAGTTCCTTGATGGACGAAATATAATGCAATATAAGCGAAACAAATCTCAATATCAAAAGTATTAACAAAATGGCAGCAAAGAATATAAAATTTCAACTATTCACGCTTGCGTCTACCGAGGAACTAGTTCTTACAATCTCGACCGCTGCGTACAGCGAAGCCGCACACAGATCAGTTCGCCAACGGACAAAATCTCAAAACATAATAACATAAACTAAATCAACGAACGAAAAATATATTAAAAATGAATGAAATTAATTTAAAACGACTGAACACTTAACTAAATAAATCATACAATCAATTCAATAACTAAATCTTATTTAAAAATAAACAAAACATCTGTGAAAACTCGCTCGAAACATTTACAAAGGCTGATCGGAGTAAACATGAACAAAGTCTATGCACCTTAAAAAAAGAAAACTCTCGCGAAAACAAGGTGTCCGTCCACAGCAATACCCTTGTGATCAAAGAGTCTCAATAATGATGAAACCTAGCATTTAGGTAAATAAATAAAGATATAAGCTAGCTTGTTTTGGTTTGAAACGTCCTTTTATTTGTGCAGTTAGCGTGTTACACTTATTTCAAATTTAATAAACCGAGAAGGGGCTTTGAGGGTGCGCCCGTTAGGTGAGAAACTGCCTATTCGTTAATAAGCGTCCGGAGTACGATTTTGACAGACGATCTGGTTCCCTTTGGAGCGTCCCGTGCCACCTAGCAGGTAGGAAGTCACTTTCCACAGCTTTCTTTCACTTATCAAGGAGGTCGCTGGGTGTATTGAAACCACTATCTTATTTTAATTGATTTTTATTAAAGAAAGAAAAAAAAAAAAAAATAAATCGTAAACGGACAAGCTAAATAATAATAATAATATAAATTGAAAATATAAAATTGAATATAATAATAAATTTGTTTTGAACTTTTAAGAAAATTAAATTTTGAAATCCCGAGCATTGTGTTCTGAAAAACAGAGCAATATATTTATGTAATGCCAATAAATTGATATTATTATTGTTATTATTAGAATGTGGAGTTTTTCCGTTATATTACATCTACATTCAAAGTTCAAAAATTCAGTAATGCTAACCTTAAGATTTCTGAATGCCCATATAAAGAACACGTACAATTAAATTTGTGTGCAGTATAATGGTTAGGAACAATTTTATACATCGTTACCTTAGGTGGAAGCAATGTTAAACTCGAGACTGCTAATCAATTCTTTGACTCTAGCGACTTTGAGATCCTGACATCCGGACAGGCCACTCACGGCGCTACTTGAAAGAGATTGGAGCAACACCAAGATTAACTTCACCAAGAGCTACCAGTATCTTCAGCAACTGGGTCAACATATATGGAACCGATGGCAACCAAAAAATTGAAAATATTTTAAAAAAGATGTAATCCAAATTATTGCAAAACCCCAATTTTTAAAATTGAAAGTTTTGGTTAAGCTCGAAAACTTCTAAATAGACAACTTCGTGGAAAACTGTATATTTTATAAAAGGAACTTTTAGTTTGTAAATAATAAATTATACAATTTTCTAGAATGGCTTATTAGGTTTTTGGGAGAATTTATTAGGTTGTTCACAGATGAAGGAATAATAGTACGACAGATAAAACAGAAATTCGTACAATATACATACTAAAAAGTATTATTAAGTAGGTGGGTTGAAATTAATAAAAGGAGTAAATTTTAAGCATTAGTTCTTATTTAAATCACGTCAAAAATAAATTGACACCAACTGTTTATTTTGTAGAATAATGTTAGAAACAATAGATTACAGATAGATCTAAGTTAGCAGTATTATTACATTCTAGTTTCGTTTTACAGAATCTCAACATTAAATACTCTTATTTAATGTTGAGATTATATGTATACAAATAATTTCAATTTATAAAACGTATAGTGTTACAGTGCTCTTAAAGTAAATACAATAAATATGCTGCTACTAACCCGAGCAGCACGAAAGCCTTCAAATCAGTTGCGGAATTACATTCATCGGTTTGGCAAAGGTAACATCCGCTTGACAACCATGTTTGGCATACGCCAGTTGGATCAATGCCAGGGGAATAACAACCTTTCGTAACAATAGTCGAATTGCCGACTGTGTAAAAGACCGGTATAAGATAGTTTTCATTTATGTGCTTTTTTGATAATTTTTACTCACCTTCAACAATGAATTTGATACATGTTTCGGCGGTACAATTTACAACGGGCGGAGTCCAGACATCAAGTTCTTCCAAACATTTTGGTTCTGATACACTACTGCATTCGTAACATTGGAAAGTAAAAACTGTAACCAAAAATTTTAATCTGTAACGCCATCAAATAGGTAACCTATGAATTTTTTAAAATAACTTGAGGTATGCCTTAACCCTTTCGCCGATCAAACTGAGAAACATCAAAATTTTGCTCAATAAAACGGAATTATTCTGACGGTTGTCACATGTTTGACTTCCCTTTTTCGTTTATCTTACTCTATCAAAAAAAAAAAAAACACTTGATTACGTTTTTAAATGAACGCCTTTAGAATCTTACACGATGATTAACGTTTGCTTGGTAATAGTACCTACACACAATCTAAAGAGAATTCTTAGTATTTCATTTATTATAGGTATAGTGCGGATGATCCAGTTACCGACAGATACTAACGAAGAGGGCTTGATGGAGAGAGGAAAAATTTGGACATTAATTAAGGTCAAAGTAAGAGCACTGCGGTGAGGTGAGAGGTGATTTTTTTTTTGGTAAATATGATACTATATGTATATTTTGATATAATTGCTAATAAATAGATTCACGTCTAAAATAGCAGCGATATTTCTAAAGTAATAATATTGAAGGTTTCCAATTGCAATACCCACACTAATAATCTTATAATATGATTTTATAACAAATGCTTAATTAATAAACATTTAATAATTTTTTATACGATACCGCTTATCATTCAGTAATTTAAGTGCTGAATATCGACCTTATATATTAATTTATTTATAAACATGGCAAATACTGTTATAATCTCAGGTCACGGGACGAGGACGCTTCTACACTCTAAAAAATGATAGTAAATTTACCTCACTGGTGTGTGAAAAAACATATGAAATATAAGGTAAAATTACACCAAAAAGAGGGTAAACATCAGATTACCACAAATTAGGTGTAATTTTGCCTAGTAAATTGACTTTGATGGAAAAATACTTCAATAAATGAAGTAATTTTCCCCCATTTGGGGAAATTTGATTAGTAGCTAGGAAAAATAACATATTTCGTGGAATATTACCGCTTATGTTGGTAAAAATACAATATGGACAATACAATTGACATGAAATTCTGATTATATATCTATTTGATTGGAACACAAAAAGTTTCAAAATGTTTTTTTAAACAATGATTTACATTATGTCGCTTGATCAAAAATTAAAACCGTTACGAGAATACATTACATAGCTGTCGACTATACAACGCGCAAGCGTTTGAGGTACGCAGTTTGAATACAAGTGCGGCATCTACACTGATGGCTGTAACGCATAAATGTGAATGGTGTGTGATTGATTTTGTCTTGCAAATAAAGATTGAGGTAAGTTCATTTTACATTAATTATGTATTGAGATGGTTACCATGTACTATGACAGCACATATAAATAATAGACATATACCTGCGTATGGATAGGTAAAATGTTATACTTGCAACTTAACCTCAATAGGATTTGGCGACATTGTTACTACAAGCTATGGCATATTATGTGTAAAATCACAGATATTGGTTTATTTAAATGTAAATAAATGAATGAAAAACTTTCAACTTCCAATCTGTTTCATTATTTTCTTTTCACTACATGTTTCGATTAATTGACAATCATCATCAGGTGAAAAATGTCAATGATGATGATTATCAATTAAACGAAATAATAAAACAGATTGGAAGGTGAACGTTTTACATTTATTTATTTACATATGGAATATTTACTTAAAGTTTTGGACGTGCAGGTGACTTGTGAGAATCATATCAAACTTTTATTCAGACATAAGAAAATCTTAGTTTTGAAGGAGCAAATTCTTTTTCTTTACTTTTGTTAGATATTTGCAAATATAAAACAAATTAGTGCCTGCCGTTGTTATTGGAGGCTGTTTTCGTTGTTAGTGATAATAATAATTCATGCCTTGGCACCCCCCAACAGCTTTCGTCAATTACAGTGGGCATCGGCCCAGCCATGAGTTACTACATGAGTGATGAAGTAAGTAATGTAAGGAAGCAACTATTTTGATTTTAAACTAGAATTTAACAAATTTTCAGGATAATCTGAACTTCAAGAGACGGAAGCGAATACACCTTTGATAATACATATGTTTAGAAGAAGGTATTAATAAAAATATATTTGTGTCATATGTTTTTTTTGTATTTGCTTTTCTTTTCTAGGAAATGTTATGTCGCGTTATTTAATGATCGACAGTTGTCGGTTGACCAAACGGATTCGTTTAGATCAATATTACAACAAATGATAACAATCCAGAACAAGGCAATAAAAATAAAAATATGTGCAAGCCAAACTGAAGGTGCTACGATTTTTTAATGTATTTTGTTAATTAAAAATTAATTTGTTAATTTAATTGCAACAGATTCTCAGCAACTATTGGTTTTTCTTATAATCTTTTCTGCAATATTTTTACTTTTTAAAACAATGCTTATTCTTGTAGCATTTATTAAAATTCTTGTAAACCCTCTGTAATCGAACTAATTAATATATCTTTCAGATTTAAACATACACCCTAAAAAAATGTGGCAAAATTACCTCAAAAATACACCCTAAAAAAATGTGGTAAAATTACCCCAAAAATAGATGACAACTGGGCTACCGCCTATTTTTGGGGTAAATTTACACCTATAGGGATTTTTCACATGCTTGTGGAATATTCCTTGAAAGTGTGGTAATTTTCCCTGGTAAATTTACACCTCTAAAGTAATATTCCCTAATGGAATGGAATAATTTCAGGTAGATTGGGAAGAGTGGGAATATCCTGTGATATAAAAGTAGCTAGTAATAGTGGGCAAATACCAGTTGCAATATTATTTTGTTTATTAGATTTTATATTGTTTATATTTGGAATTAGCATGTTTACTTAAATAAATAATATAACCAAGCCAACCATAGTTTATATTTTCTTATGAATAGCAATTTTACAGCGTTATGTACACGTAGGTGGGGTCCTGCAATAGTAAATGCTAATAATTAAATATTATTTAAATCTCTATTTGAAAAAATTGTAATTAATAAACGCTTACAATAGCTAATATTTATTGAAGCTATAGTTTCATGAAGTCTCACTCTGTTGTTTGTTATTTCCTACGTTTTTAAAACAATGAATATACAAGATTTAGTATGAATAACAAAATTTATTAATTCTATGCGAGTTTTACGAGTCAATTGGGTCCAAGTTATGAAAGGGATATTTCAATTTAAAGCACGTTCAAACCGCAATATACAACGTTTACTTGTGATATTAAATAATCCAATTTTTCTACCTGATTTGCATAATTGCGGAGGGGTTTACAACTGTATACCCCAATAAATCATTTACCTGGAACAGCCGACGCTAGCCGAACGCGCATCTGTCCAAATGGTGAGTAGTTTTGATAGTCACCGCGCTGTAGGCGACGACATTAAATAAGTCGGGCAGTGTATCTATTCGAAACGCAAATTAGTCCGACATGTTTGGAACAGATATGGGATGATTTACCTCGAAAGAAAAAGGAAAAACTGCAACCATGCAGACGATGTTATCATTACTACAATACACCTCATCAATTAGATCACATTGATGATCCACCACCGGCACCGCCCAGAAATCGTTGTTTAGGATGTAAAGCTGTGAACGATTTTTTTTCGATAACTTTGGATTTGTTGATAAAAAGAAGATTCCCAAGAATTGAATGCTTATTGCGTTACACTTATATTTGTATGAGCATTGCATTTATGTAAGAAAGGGATTAAATAAAAACGATGATATATATGTATATAGTTGTATTTATTTATTTCAATTCCGTTTTTTTTTTTTCTGACATCAATTCATAATATTAATATTTATATCTAAATTCTAATAGTACATACATATAAAATAGTATAAATTATTTCTACTTAACTAAAAAAATGATACTAAACAGAAATGGATAATTGAACATATATAAGTAGTATTAATGAAGTAAGGATCTCTTTTCCTACGAATTAATCATCTTCCTGATCGCTTTCGTAACCGCCAGGAGTAATTTTTTTTTAGAGAGGATAATCTGCCTAATTCATACATATCCTGATTATATATCTGTCTGACTCATACATATCCAACGCGTCTATATTAAACGTGAAACATGTATAAGAAGAAAAACTAATAAAAGTATCTTAACGCTCTTCATTAGTGTTTGCGTTTTATTGCGGTTTCATTTTAATTAGTGTTAAACGTTAATGCGGTTTCATATAATCAATTTTGATCTAAGAAAACAAGAAATTTATCTTGGACCTCGTATCCCCAAGGAGGTGTGTGTATCTTATCAATTAAAACTTCTCTCTTATCATCTTCAGAGTCCAATGATTTTTTATTAACTTCGACAGAATATAAATTGTGATTTATCGAACGAATTGTTTTAAATTTTGAATAATATTTTTTATTGTTGAATAAAGAATTTTTGTATGTATGAAAGTTAATGTCGGGCATTGCACTTTTACCAACACCGTTAGCTTTTATAATTTCCTTATTGGAATCAATTGCTATAGCATACATTTTTGATTTTAAGCCAACAAACTCACTAATTGCAGTACCTAGCATTTCATCTTTAATTTTTCCTATAACTCTTTTGTTTGCGGAAGTAATACCAAAATAATTACTGAAGGATAATTGCTTGTATCGAAATGTAAATTGCAATCTTGCGAGATAATTTCATAGAAGTTATGAGAATGGGAAGGAGTTTCTATTTCATTGTAGTATATTATGCTATCGGCATCCATGTGTAGTAATTTAATTTATTTATCTTTTTTCTTAAAATAATTGTAATGAGAGTCATACATTAATGTCTTGGACAAATCTAGAATGCTCATTCCAACGTAGATCGGTTTATTAAAGTTATGATTCATATAATTTTTGATCGAAGGATTTCAAAAATTTATTATTAGCTTTAGCGTAACGTTTACTACATTGAACCAAACCACCTCTAATTCCCTTCTCAATAAATAAAATCATGTCGATATCGGTTAGAAGTTCTAATTGGATTTTAGTCATTTTCAGCATGGCTTGCCAAGAAAAACCGGCCGTAGTGTAAAACTTAGCGGGATCAAGGCCGTAACTTCTTAACAGATTTTACGATAATTTTCAAAGATATCTGTCAATAATAAAACGTCAATTTTCAGATAAATATCAGAATATTCCCCCAATGTTTTAACGTTGAATCGGTTCCAAACTAAATTAACATGTTTATAATCATCATTACTAATGTCCGTGTCGTACAATTTATTATAAAACTTCTTCCTATTTGGTAAATGTACATCTTGTAGCTTTTCAAAACTGTCAACGTAATCATAAGGAAATACTCCTTTTCGTGTTATAATATCTAAACTCATGTTTGGGAATGCTTTTTTTAATTGAATAAAATCATCTGATTCCAAAGATTTAGCTAATTTATCTAGAGATGTGGAAAGAAATCTATAGCTATCCAGAAAACGCAATTTTACCAGTTTATCGTTTACCGTGATAGTTTTAGTGAATGAAATGTAATTTTCTTTAGTAATGGGAATGACAGATATCGGTCCTGGGTATGATGTTATCAATTTTCAGGTTAAGGTTGCAATTGCGACATAGCGCAAATCGATATAATCCTGTCACGTGACAATGATCAAGTGTTCTGGGATTATTGTCATCAAAGACAATTGAACAAAGCATGCAATGTGTAGCTGTAGCATATTCGAGCAATTGTTCAGGTGTCAGTGATTGTACAGGTTTATTAACATTTAAAATATGTTGTACAAAGGTACTCGCCTCCTCCTTTAGTTTTTTAACAAACCATTTTACCGGTTGTTGACCTCTATAAATTTCGAAATGATTCAATTTAGGATTCAAGGAACAAATCGTTTGATACGCAACACTGTAGGGGTTATGTTTCTGATATTTATATGTATATTAGGATACGTATTCTGTTTGATTTGCATTATCATCGTTATCGATTTTTGTTATGAAACCTTTCAAAATCTGCGTAGATTGCGTACACTCTAAAAAATGATGGTAAATTTACCTCACTGGTGTGTGGAAAAATATATGAAATATAAGGTAAAATTACACCAAAGAGGGGATAAACATCAGATTACCACAAATTAGGTGTAATTTTGCCTGGTAAACCAACTTTGACGGAAAAATACCTCAATAAATGAAGTAATTTTCCGCTACTTGGGGAAATTTGCTTAATAGCACAGAAAATTAAATATTTCGTGGAATATTACCCCCTTATGTTGGTAAAAATACAATATGAACAATACAAGTGTCATAATATTCTGATTATATATGTGTATTTGTTATTTTATTGGAACACAAAATGTTTAAAAAGTTTTTTTAAACATTGCATTACATTGTGTCGCTTGATCAAAAATTAAAACCATCACGAGAATACATTACATAGCCGTCGACTATACAACGCGCAAGCGTCTGATGTACGCAGTTTGAATACAAGGGCGGCATCTAGACAGATGGCTGTAACGCATAAATGTGAATGTGTGTTTTTGATTTTGCTTGCAAATGAAGATTGAGGTAAGTTCACTTTACATTAATTATGTATTGAGATGATTACCATGTACTTATTAGCTATGACAGCACATATAAATAATAGACATACCTGCGTATGGATATGTAATATGATATACAGACAACTTAACCTCAATAGGATTTGGCGGTATTGTTGCTACAAGTTATAGTACATTTATTTAAAGTTTTGAACATGCAAGTGATTCGCGGGAAACTACCATATCAAACTTTTCAATTTAAACAACAGAAAATATTCGTTTTGAAGGATAAATTCTTTTTTTTTTCTCTTTCATTGGACATTTGGTAATATAAAAAGACTAGTGCCTTGCCGTTATTGGCGGCTATGTTTTCGTTGTTAAGTGATGATAAAAGTAAAGTAAGGAAGCGACTATTTTGGTTTTACTCTAGGATTTAATGAACAAATTATTATATGTAGGTATATTATATTACATTTTCATATGTATACTGATTATTTCACCATCTCGTCAACAATACAAAAATGAAGACCGCAGGGCGGCAAATTTGAGTTCACTAGTTAATCATAACATTAGTTATGTATATACTAGTATTGTGGGAATCGCCAGATATCAAAAACCTGCTAATCGATGCTATTTATTAAAAATTTTGAGGTTAAATCTAAGCTTGAAAAAATTGAGGTGAATACACCGTTAATAATATGCTTGGAAGAAGGTATTAATAAAAATATATTAATTTCATATGTTTTTTACATTTACTTTTCTTTTCTAGGAAATGTGAAGTCGCATTCTTTAATGGTAGAAAGACAGTTATTACACCAAACAGATTCATTTCGTTCTGCATTATAACAAATGATGGCGGCATAGGTATTTTTTAAAAATATACTCTGAACAGGGCAATAAAAATAAAAAAGCGCCCAAATTCAAACTCAAATTGATAAGATTTTTTAATGTATTCTGTTAGTCAAAATTTATTTTATGGTTACATTCAACTAGATCTTTGTATTATGAATACAACTATTGGCTTTTCTTATCGATTTTTCCCCCAAAATGTTCACTCTTCAAAACATTGCTTATTATTGCAAAATTTATTGCAATTCTTGTAAACTCTCTGTAATCCAACTAATTATTATATCTTTCAGAAATTATAGATATAGATATTTAAGTGGAGAATCTGCATTAAGTTCTAAATCACATAAACCTGTTATTAGATAACTGAAAAACTTAATATTTCTGGATAATAAAGATAACCTAATAATCAATTATTTCTAATTTCTTTGTTATTCCTCTAGTCTACACACTAAAAAAAATGTGGTAAAATTACCCCAAAAATAGGAGGTAGCCCAGTTGCCTCCTATTTTTGGGGTAATTTTACCACAAATTTACACCTATAGGGGTTTTTTCACATACTGGTGGAATATTCCTTGAAAGTGTGGTAAATCTACCTGAAATTATTCCATTCCATTAGGGAATATTACTTTAGAGGTGTAAATTTGCCAGGGAAAATTACCACACTTTCAAGGAATATTCCACAAGCATGTGAAAAATCCCCTATGGGTGTAAATTTACCCCAAAAATAGGAGGTAGCCCAGTTGCCTCCTATTTTTGGGGTAATTTTACCAAATTTTTTTTTTAGGATGTATGGTGACTGTATCTACTTGCGATAGCTGTTGAATTTCAATTTGTTGTTATCTACTTTAGGTAAGTTAATCTTGACAGAATCAAGCAGTAAACAATCTTGTAAATGTAATTTCAATTTCTCATTCGAACTAAAATAGCATAGACATCTATCACAAATGAATTTTCGCTCTTTATGTTTAGAGATTTGTTGGGAGCAAATTTTCCCTAAATCGGTAATTAGACAGTAATGGACTCTGTCTACGCTTAGTCAAATATAAGAGATGGCATGGGTTATTTTTTTTTCTTTTGTATGATATGTGGACCACTATTGTTTTCCCATCCTTATGTAGGCCGAACACGTTTACTGAAATATCTGGGTTTTGTCGCTCAAACTTAGCGATATCACATAATTTTAACGGAATTGATACCAACTAATTTAAAAAATCATTATAATTTTGTGGATAATCTTTAGTATTGAACGGAAGTACGTTTGGTTAGACATGCCAAAATAACCCAAAACAAACAAATTTTATCATTATTTTTTACATTTAGAATCGCATTGCTCGCCTTTAATTTTTGCGGTAATTCAATGAAACCGTTTCCTTTCAACGGGTTGTATTTGTTAATATTGACAGCTAAACTTATGACTTCTTTTAATGCCCAACCACTGTCATGTTCCTGACATTCGCTCATTTTTAATAAAATATTGTTAACCATTTTATCATAAATTTCGTGGAACAGAGATGTTACAGTTACAACATAATTAGAAGTGCAAAAATATTTAAAATCCTCTTTCATTTGTTGAATTTTTAATATAGAGACAACATAAAATGACATTTACATTTACAGATATAAACTCTTGACATGCATTTTCAATTTTATTTCCTATGACGCTCAAACAAACTAATTTAATTAAATTATCCATTTACTGTTAAATTGTATTAATGTCAAAAAAATCTGAAATATATCGTTAATTAATGTAAAAGCCATGTTTTTTTTTTTAAACTTACCGTTTAAAATGCTTAATTCTTACTAAATTCAATAACCGAGCACTTGTTCTCCTTTATAATTCTTACTTCCTTTAGAAATAAGAAAGATCCAACCAATTCTTTGGTCTCATCATCTGACAGAGTTTCGGGAGAAATGCCTGGAATTCTTCATTCAGTGGAACCACTAGATTCTCTCCGTAGGCGGTATTGACACTTCTAATACCCGTAATTAAATAAGGTGTATTTCTATTCAACTCACTCAGCTTTCTGGTTTCCAAATACTCAAACTAGTTATCACATAACTCAACTAAATTTATTCTATACGTAACCACATCCTACGTATATTTGTGTAGTGAGAAGCTGTGATAACAGCTCTTTATGTTATCTTTGTGTGGTAAGAAGCTGTGATAATAGCGCTTGAATATTCTGAATTAATGTATTTTTATTTGTGCACTGAATTCCGATCATATTTAAATTAAATTCGCCAAATTTTACTACTTTATTACTGAATTCGTTAAATTCGCAAAATGTTTGATTTAGGAATAAGAATATATTTCCATTTTGATACCTGAATGCACCATCATGTGTGATAGGGATAAACGTTAATGGCAAATAGTTACTAATTTTTACCAGGTCTATATATTGTTGTTGTTGTTGTCGTTCAGCTATATTCATAATCCACACCCACTCATTATAACATATAGTATAGTATGTACGAATTAAGCAAACATCAATGGGAGGTACATATTTGTTTTCATTTTTAACAGCCAATGACCTATAAGCTATGACAACCAATACTAAACTGATCGTTCACCAGTTGGTTACTTAATTTATATATGTATATTTCGAAATCAAATGGTAAAACTATTTTTATTGTATGTATATACTTTTAAAACATATCATAACAAATTCTTCTTATCAATCCAACTATTATGTGTGTTATCTAGTCCTAACCACTTAACGCGCACTTTATCTCCTTTCTTTTGCAAAACCTTTTCCACAAGATAAACGTCCGGATGCTTGGCTTTTTGTAATTCGTGTTCATAAAAACTACCAAGTATAGGTCTTCCGTTCATATCCTCTAATAAATACACCGTAGGCTTTGAAATTTTGATCTCCACAACTTTAAATAATTCCGTCGACCAATTCGGCAGGTATCCTTTATCGAATTATTCTTATATTTGTTGATACGTACAATATCTCCAACGCGGCAACGCTGAACACCCATCATTTTAATGTTATTATAGATTGTGGTTAATAAGCGTTGTTCGTTACTGGAATTAACAGCGGAAGGACACATTTTTATCGTTCTATGTTTAGTGTTATTATAAGTATCAGCTATTTTAGAAAGTATATCAATCCATTTGTATTTCCCGCGTATACTAAATTCCTTATACAGCTTCTCCTTAATTGTGCGGATAACTCTTTCCACGATCGATGCTTTTTTAACGCTATAAGTGGAATAATGATTTATGTCATACTTTTTCATTAAACTCTTGAATTGTTCGTTATAAAATTCCTTTCCCGCATCAGTCTGAAGATTTTTCGGTTTTCGAGCGTGTCCTGTAGAATTTCCGCATCGCGTCGTGCACCTCTCCGACGGTTTTGCGTTTTACAGGTAATGCCCACAAGTATTTTGAAAAGCAATCGATAACCACTAATATGTACTTAAAACCTCGATTTTCACGAGCATAATTTGTAAATTCCGCGAAATCGGCTTGCCATAAATCGTCAATACCGTTTACTATTACACGTCGTCTGGGAAAACTGCGTCTTGCGGGTTTATGGAGTTCAGTAACAACGTCCTTTTCTCCATTTTTTTTTAATAAGGTATTAGATTTTGAGGGTTACCCTTCGGCGGTGTCTGAGCCCTTTGTGATTGCAAATTGGCAATCGTCACATTAAATTTATCTTCCAAATTTGTCTTCGCTAGAGCAATTAATGACTTCAAATATTCAACATTATCTTGTGCTGTCTTCTCTATGGTCGCCATCTTTTTATCCAGCTTCGCAGTTTCCGTGTTTATCTGTTGCAAAATACGACCACTTAGTACTGCAACACCGTCGCTCACTATTGTAAGTTTTTCATCAAGATCTGTAGACATCTTTTTAAGATCGTCATTCAATTTTAACATCTTCGTTTCAAAATCGCTTATGTTTAACTTTGACTGTTCAATATTTTTGAGTGTTGAGTTGCAGGTATTTGTCTTTCTACTGAGGGTCTCAATTTCCTTACTGTAGTATCGCATCGTTGTGTTTAGTCGGTCTTTCAAGTTAGAAAACTCATTACTGGCATATTCTTTTAAATGAGATACTTCACTTGTAATCATTGTTTTCGTTAGATTATAGGATGTTTGGAGTTTATTATTGAAGTGATGGTATGCTGTCTGAATTGATTTATCTGTCGTATCTTTATGCTTCCATATTCTTTTATGGCAATCTTCAATTTTGCTATCAAAATTACTTTTCGTTTGCGTAAATTTATTATAAAATTCTGTCAGATCCGATTTTATAGATTCCAATTTCGTATCATTCTCGCTCTGTATTTTTTGTTTCGCATATTCTCCAATTTTGATTAAATATCGTTTATTAACGGAGTCTTGATCGTGAATAGGGTCTGCTAGATATCGAACGCGTTTACCTCCTATATTTATGTCACCTTCCGCCGTTAAAGGTAAGGCAGGTGGAGGATGTTTAACAGTTATTCTATTAACACTAAGAAAGCAACCGAATTTATCAGTGCTCATCGTAATACTAAGCATTGTGAATTCGGGGAGGTAAATATTTATTCAATAACACCCGCCTCCGTAAGCTCCTCAATGATAGAGGCTATCTCGTTATTGTGACCTGTATGGCCGGCGTTCTGTGAAGCGATCAACAGTTTAAGTCTTTCTACGATTTCGTTTATGTCATTCCAGTAGACATAATCGTAAGAAGTATTGACGTTTGCAATAAGATTTGTACCGATGCGTCCGCCAGCACCAGTCCACGACTTTCCTTTGCGTTTTTTGGCTAGTAGGGGTTTTATTATTTCTTGCCACTTGTACGATGTACCCCCTCGCATTTGCTGGGCCCCATCAAATCGACGACGATGTACATTTGTTTGTTGTAATATATCATAATACTGTGATAAATCATCTTCATTGTATTTCTCCGGTTGCGTTTTAAATATCAATTCGTAGATACCTGGTGTTCCTTTATAGCGCTTACCATCTATCAACACATCGATGCCATCAATTTCCAATGTACCATTACCCAATTTCATTTTATTAGTTTCCGGTTCATATGTTACCCCATATGTAGTGTCAAACTTGTTAGATGTATCCGTGAAGAGACCGTTTACATATAATCTCGGCAGTGGATGGATAGTTCCAATAAACTCGTTAATTAATTGTGGCGTTTCTTCCGATATTGTTTGATACATTTGACGAAATTCGTCCAACGATTGACGACCTGCTTGCAACTCCGGAAGTTGCTCTTCTAGTTCATTTTCGTTAGTACTAGTAAAAACACTATCTTCAGGTTGTACGGTGGGCAGTACAATATTCGGCACCGATGTCGAAGCAGAAGGGATATTTTTGCTTTTCATAGTCTCTGTAAACTCTAATAGTGGTTCTTTAATCGATTTAATCTCGTTTTTCACTGCAGTATCGAGTTCCTCTAACGGTTTCTTGATTAATTTCGTTTCGTTCTTTATTGTTGTAGTTAAACCCTCCAGAGGTTCTGTAACTGGTTTGAACATTTTTCCGAATTAAATCATCTTGATGCGAACGACCCAACTTCAATTGCATGTGTTTCTTTCTAATTGCCTTACTGGCATTAATAATGTCTAGTTTTAGTTTTTTAGACTTTCCTTCCACCTTCTCCTTTCGTCTTGATAACATTTTTTTTTTTTTTTTTTAGCTCTGTCAGCCAACAGTTATCGGTAGGAAATGGTGAATCTTATGATGGTTTCATGCTTTTAATATGAGTAAAAGATACATAAAAACATCCACGACAGACATTCACAAAGTGAACAGAACGCACAGCAGCATTCAGCACATGAATCACAGCAGTGGTCGTCTCTCTCCACGTTCTCGCAGGGATGTTCCATTTTATACAACCTGATTGTATGAGTGTAAATATAGAAGTAACCTCTTTCAAGAGAGAATTACAAATATATAAAGCAGTCAAAATTTTTTCTGTATCGACCTTTGCGCATTTCACTATCCTTGTCTATCACTAAGAAACCATACTTGTCCTTCCCAACATTCGCTGCACATCATTTTAAATTGTTCAAATGTCATGTCAGTGCCCACGTGATCGTTGTAAATATGATGTAGATTAGTATCATCCTGTTTAAATAGTACCAAGAAATTTGCATTGTCTCTTATTAAATGTTTGGGTATGCGAGTGTAAGTTTGACACAGATAAAAGCTATCAACATGTTTATGTCTTCCCATACAAAAATACTCCCTAATTTTATCTTGTTTGTCACAAACCACATCGTCAAAAATAAATATGGAATTGGGTCTAGCCTGTGCCGGGTCCTTAATTTCATCATTTTTCTTATAAGGAAAATACCTTTGCTTAAATGCTTAAAATATCTAACATTGGTTAAAATATTTTCAAGTAGTCTGTATTTCGGTTGATATAAAGATTTAGAATAAACGTATACATTTTCAAATCTCACACCATTTTCATTAAACAAAAGCGAAAGCATAATGTTCGTTTTACCACAATTTGAAGGACCGCAAATTATACTACGAATTGAATTCGGTAGCAGGCTGCCGTGTCTATTGGTTTTTGTGTTCTCATCGTTATCAAAATTGACAATATCTAATGCGTCCTTCTGTTTCACGAGTCGCATTGTAACTGAAATACAAATAAATTAACAAATGTATACATAGCACTCTTCATTTAAATGCTGACATTTAAAGAGGGTGGAGGTGTACTTAATTCTTTGATCAATAATTTACCTATTGAGTTACATATACCCGGTTACCAGTTCTGTGGACCAGGTACGAAACTTCACAAACGACTAACTCGGGGGATCTTGGTGTAAATCCGTTAGATGCAGCTTGTAGAGAGCACGATATTGCATATTCACGATACAAAAACTTGAAAGATCGGCACAAGGCGGACAAGGTTTTAGAAGAACAAGCTTGGTCACGTGTTAAAGCGAAAGATTCTGGTTTAGGTGAAAAGGCTGCCGCGTGGATGGTCACCAACACAATGAAAGCTAAAAGAAAATTAGGCATGGGTCTAAACAAGAAGAAGAAGAAACCGATTCAGAAAACCGTGAAATTAGGTATGGGTATAAAGAAGAAGAAGAAGCCGATTCAGAAAACCGTATTTACGAAGGCAAGAAAAGCCATCAGGAAATTCAAGGGGGATATTAGAGAAGGTGCAAAATTAACTTTGGCTGCGGCTAAGATTGCAGTTAAAAATGCTGGAGGACGCAAACACATTCAAACCCCAAGAATAATTCCTATACCTAAACAAGGCGGCATCTTACCGCTCATTCCTCTATTTGCTGGTTTAAGCGCCGTAGGTGCCTTAGCAGGGGGTGCAAGTGGAATAGCACAGGCCGTGAATAAAGCTAAGGCGGCGAAACAACAGTTACAAGAAGCACAGAGACATAATGAAACCATGGAAGCCATTGCATTAAAGGGTAAAGGATTGTACATGAAACCGTACAAGAAAGGATTGGGACTATTTTTAAACCCCTATGGGTTAAAAAACTAATAGGTCGACTGCCGCAAAGACCTCTAACAAATATTGATATTTTTAAATATGGTAGAAATATCAAATATTTTAGAGGAGTATTTATGAGAGATACCTTACCAAAATTACCCCGCAAAAATGAAAGCGCAGTCGTCAATCTGGATAGTGTTAACGGATCAGGTACACACTGGGTCTGTTTTGCTAAAAGGGGTTCCATTGTACAATATTTCGATTCATTTGGTAACTTAAAACCTCCACTAGAATTGATAGAATACTTTAATCGGAAAGGTCCAACTACAATTATATATAACCATGAACGATTTCAAAATTTCAACAGTGTAAAGTGTGGTCACTTATGTTTGAATTTCTTGCTAAATATATAATACGTATGCTAATTGTATGTTTTACCAGTCATGTCGCACACTTTTACTTTAAAGGGCACGAATTCTGTGCTCTCCGCAGATTACTACCCACCAATAGAATTGAGCCCTCATCATGATTATGCATTGGGCCTAATAGGATTTCATAGCTACAATTCGATTCCAAACGTAGTCGAAGGTGGAAATAAATTTTATTACGGCAACAATGAAATTATAACGATTCCCATCGGTTCATATGAAATAACTGATATAGAAGAATATTTGAAGAGGAAGATGTCCAAGGATTCGATATCACTCAAACCTAACAACAATACACTGAAATGTGAGATCGAAAGTAAATTTCAAATTAACTTTGAACCGAAAGATTCTATAGGTCGAATGCTGGGTTTTAGTAACAAGTTATTACAATCGAATCAAAAGCATGTATCGGATTTACCGGTTCAGATTATAAAAGTGGTAACAATAAGAATAGAGTGCAATATAACGACGTCCGCCTATTATAACACACGTTTATCTCACACACTCTACGAGTTTTCTCCGCAAGTAGAGCCGGGTTATTCCATAAATATCGTACCGCAACACATTATATATCTCCCTATCAATTCAAAACGCATCGATAACATCACACTGACATTGTTAGATCAAGACGATGATTTGGTAAATTTTCGAGGTGAGCAAATTGTTGTTAGATTGGAATTGAAACAATTACCCCGAGATGGGCATTTCGTTTCATAACTTTTATAAAACGCCCACATCCTCTCAACAAATATACACTTCATCTTCTAAGCTCCAACAGTTAACACCTGCCAATATTGTATTTCTTCAATCTATTGGATTTAGAGTGAAAAATGGCGGAAAAACTAACAATATACGAAGGCATCAAATTTGATGAAGTTATAACGAAAGAAGAATATCACACATATTATCCGAGAACTAATAATTTCAACTTGAACGATGAAATACGAATACTGATAAATAATCAGGATGTCTATACAATTCCTGGAGATAGCTATTTATATATAGAAGGTAAATTTAATCCAGGTAGTGAGGGGACTGGTACATGTAAGCTTACGAAAAACGCATACGCATTCCTTTTTGACCAAGTACGATATGAATTGAACGGGGTGGAAGTGGATCGTTGTATCAAGCCCGGAATTACATGCACTATGAAAGCTTTATTATCTTACAACGACAACGAAAGTAAATCGTTGCAGATGGCTGGATGGTACCCCTTTAAAGAAAATGAAGAACAACCAACATTATCGGACAAACAATTCAACGCATGCATTCCGTTGAAATTTCTACTAGGTTTCGCTGAAGATTATCGAAAAATCATCATCAACAGCTCCCAAGAACTAATACTACTAAGGAGCCGTAGCGATGATAATTGCTACAGAAATACCTCAGATAGCGGTACCAAGAAGGCCACCATAGAAGTTAATAAGGTGGAATGGCATGTACCTCATATTACAGTTAATGATACAACTCGTCTAACACTTTTGAAAACTTTAAACACCAACAAACCTATATACATACCCTTTAGGAAATGGGATTTACATGAACTTCCATCGCTACGTAATAATCAAAAAGATATTTGGAGTGTTAAAACAAGTACGAATTTGGAAAAACCTCGTTTCGTAATAATCGCCTTCCAAACAAATAGAAAAGATAATATCTTAGAAGATGCGAGCAAATTTGAACACGCTTCGATTAATAATATAAAATTACATTTGAACTCTGATAGTTATCCATATAATAGCCTAAATCTTCAGATGAAAATAAAACGCTACAGTACTGCCTATTGGTTGTATGCAGCTTTTCAATCCAGTTATTATGGGCGATCGATTGCACAGCCTCTAATGGATTACAACACTTTCTACGATTATCCCCTCTACGTAATCGACTGCTCAAAACAAAATGAATCGGTGAAATCCGCTACAGTAGAATTAAGTTGAAATTAGAAGCGGACGTGGCATTCCCAGCAAGTACAACCGCATACTGTCTTGTTATACATGATAATATATTGTCGTACGAAGCCCTAACCGGTATTGTGAAGAAGATTATTTTATAAATTATTTAAAACAACGTGGAGAAGAAAGTAAGATTCGACGATACCGTTATTGTTCACGAATGGGTTGACCAAGAAGAACTGAGTGCATGCGATATGCTGCCGATAGATTTCGATTTCAACGCAGAATTAAATATTTGGAGGAACTACTATCGCCTGTTCTCGAGATGGCTTATCGTAGTAAAATCAAAAGTAAATCGTTCCTGATCGTGGACATACAGGGATTTAATATACCAGACTTTTTACCAAAAGAAATGAGCATAACCGATGGTAAAAGGAGTGTCCATATCTTGTTCAAAGCTCCACAACCTTTCCGTATGTTACCGCAACAAGCGCAGAAAACAATTTGGTGGTTGGAAAGAAATTACCTAAATCTACAATATTCATCAGGTTATGTGGATTTGCAAGACATGAACGTTATTTTGAATAGTGTGTGTAATTTATATAATAAAGTGTATGTAAAAGGACATCAAAAACGTGATTATCTTAGGAAATATTTAAATGTAGAAATTATTAATTTAGAAAATTATGATAATGTACCAAATCTTAGTAAAACGAAACTTCCTTGTTTTTATCATAATAAAAGGAATGTGACAAATAGTGAATGTATGTGTTCTGAAAATAATGATAAAATTCTTTATAATTATACTTTCAATAAAACAAATACATGACTACTTATTGTTTTTTATTTAACTTCCTTTAAACATATACATACTTATAATAAATATTCTAAGGTAAAACAAAAGTTGCGATATCATTCTTATTCCTATCAAACTGATAACAAATTATTTCCAAGAAACAATCAACATATTCAGAACTCCACATGATTATCTCTTCATGCATATCTTTGCTAGCACCGTTTGACTTCCTCTCGTTGTCCGCACACCGCATGCTTTATGTACTGATCAAGTTTATTCATGTCCACATTTTCCTTATTTCTAACAATCAATTCTATTACTGTGTTATAATAACGTATAAAATCTAATAATCCTAGCCTTTCTATTCTAGCATTTACAACAGTTAACAGTTTCACTAACATACCAACACAACTTTTGTCCAAAGTTATTTCCTCTCCACGACATTCGATGTGTATTGATGGTTCCAGCCGTTTGTTGGTGTTAAAATAGGAGAACGCTATCTTGAAAACATTCGCACCAGAATTGATAACAATGTTTACACGACCATGACATCTTCATCGACATATGATTAATAATACCATCTCTATACTTCAAAAACTCTTGCCAATCATATCTTGTTAGGGTTATACATACGGTTTTATTTCTCTTTCCACCACTTGCCAATTTTACCACCGGAATGAATCCTCTCACAGTACTTAAACCCGTTGATATATAACACTTTTGGTTCAATGGATATTGTACTTCGTTTATCAATCTATATTCATTTTTAATATCGGTTTCATATCTTTTAAACAGACTGCCTAGCAACCTCGACGAGCTGTTCGGAGGAGATGACCTGTTATTCTCCATTGTTTCTAAGACTTCTCGATCTTTAGTGCAGCACCATCACATAACTAAATAAATTTATACACCATTCCCACGTCACGCGCGCGCGTGCGTAAGTTTCACTGATCCGACCGCCCGCCAGCCGCCCCCGCCAAACACACTGTATAGTAAAATCGTTATCTTATCAGTAGAGAGAAAGGCAAATAGTGTTCTAAAAGGCGGATATCCTGTTTTCATACGGGTTTTTACATAAGCGCGAGAGAGAAACTTACAACCCCGACAAAAGACCCCTAGATACCCTACTTTAATTTTAATGGACTTTTCATCAGTGATCTATTTTATAAAATTAAAAAACAAAAACAAGAAGAAACTTACATACCTGCACTGGCCAAACCCAGAAAAATCAAAAATGTACACAATAAACTAGACATTGTGGAATAAAACATCTGTTAGCACTGTGTGTTCTTGAAGTGGTTTCGTTATCAGTTCGTGCTCTAACATATAGGTATAGAGGAATTGAACAACGTTGCCGCAAGTAATTATACTCTACTGCTATTATTTTCTGTTTGATGATAATACGTGGCAACGATGTGTCATCATAAGCGACTTCATCTTAAGCAAAAAATATTGTTTCTTTAGATAAGTTTTATAAGAACATTACTTAACAGAGTACTAGACTGACACAAACCAAAACCTGCTGACCTGCTGGTGTTAATTCATTTATTGTAGTAACCGAAAAAATCAATTCTGGTCAGATAGGCAACGTAAGTGAAGAAAATAATTTGCAGACCATAATATAAACAAGACTCTATAAAGACTGCACGAAGGTTTATCTAGATTTTTAGTAAAGTATTATTAGTGTCAATCGGAATAGAAGTTGTTATCCCAGTAAACATTTTTACATTTCAGAAATCTCATCGAAACAATTTTTTTCTTTTTCAGGTGTTTGCTACATTCCTGAAATTGCTAATATCCGCCCCATTCTATGTTCCGTTTGTAACACAGCGAACGAAACATTTCTATGGGGATACATTTTCTACTTTTTCAGGCCAAATTTGTTTCGTAACTAATTTTTAATCTTAATAAACTATGATATTGTATTATATAGCACCATTTATGTTGATTAAAATAGAGTACATATACATTATATTGACAAGTTATGTATAAAAAATTGCACCGAATTAATTTATGACCATCGATAACACTAGATCTATATTTATCATATCATCTTAATACAGATCTTTTACGAGTTTAAAATACAACTTAGCATTTAATATTCCATTGTAATATCGGTGTACAGTATTTGCCTGTTCACATTGTATGTAGAACCGGGTATCATTTATTTGCAAGATACAGCTCATAAATTATATAATGACACCACGAATTATAAGGTGAACTTGTCAGAGATAACGTTTTAAAAATAATATATTTAAACATAGGTATGCATGGGATCTCATTAATTTTATTTTGCCAAGAAGTTAACCGAAAATTATGCAATTTTTAGTGCAAAAAATACAAATTGCTGAAAAACATTTTGAGTTTTTAAAATTATTTGGCAAAATAATGAATTTTATGTTTATTCACTGTTATTCTTATTAATGAAATGTACTTCGATGCCTCTCGTGAAAGTCTTGATTCGAAGATGCATGACGTTCAAAAACAAATTTTCTTTTTTCAAATCTTGACTAAAGTCTATAAATGGAATAGACGAATTGATTTAATACGTGGTGTTTAAAACTTTAAGGACGAAATTGGTATTTTATTGTCACTTTGTAAAAATATTAAGAAATTTTAAAATATGTGTTGTTCAAGGTATATATTTATATTTCTCTTTACTAACTATAGTTAAATATAAATCAATTCCGTAGCAAAAACTATATTCTTTTGTAATAAAATGCCTATTTGGAATTATAAATTTGTACAAATTATCTATTCTATTTTTTTATTAAATCGACATGTTTGTTGTTAGAACTCCTGTTATAGATATTTACTGCTGCTCATAAAACTCTTAGTCTTTGAGTTAAAATAGTTTTCCTAAGGTCATCCTTTTGGAAAGGACAACCGGTAAATCTGACAGGCGAGCTTGGGCAGGATGGACTCGTAAACGCGGCGCGATGGATGGGACCGGTCCAAGCTAACAAAAAGTTGGATTGGGCCGAGATAATTGCCAAAATGTGTGCCTCTAGTACAAACACATTGATCTTGAATAAATTTTATTTGACACGCAAATGAGGGGTCAATTAAAATGAATCCAAGATTAAATCGGTGTCGACGAATCTCACAAAATAAAACACATCTGAAAAAGGATATCTATTGTCAATACCCTCTGTTTATTATATAAACGCAATATTTCCAATATTATGTGGTGTGCGCTGATTACTCTTGACGTTCGCAACGTCTTTAATTCGGCCGATTGTACGCTAATTGTTGAGAAACTGAAGGGGAGAGGCTCACCAAGTTACCTAATTGGGTTGATTGCAAACTATCTACGGGAACAGTATTTACTGATAACAAAAGGGGAGCAAATAGCTGTAACATCAGGAGTGCCCCAAGGCTCCGTACTGGGACCCGTCCTTTGGAATGTTCTCTTCGATGACATTTTCCACCTCAAACCCGCGGAGAGAACCAGTCTAATAGGTTACGCGGACGACTTGGCGATGATGAACATGTCCAGAATAAACATTTGGATGGAAAAGAACAATCTCCAACTCGCACCCGAGAAAACGGAAGCTATAATTTTAAAAGGCAAAAGGCATAGAGATCATGTCCGTTTTAAGAATTTAAATATAACCGTCATGTCAAAGAAACACATAAGATACCTTGGCATTATTCTCGATCAACGATTATACTTTGGTGAGTGCATAAAGTATGCGTGTGAAAAGTCGGAGGGGAAAGCCGCTGCATTAACTAGACTAATGCCGAATATTGGAGGTCCAAGTAGTCTGAAGAGGGGAGTACTGAATGGGGTGATGCTTTCCATCCTATTATACGGGGCACCAGTATGGGCATCCGCGGTAGATAAGAAAGTATACCGGAATTTGTTGGAGAGAGAACAGAGACGTGCACTATTGAGGGTGGCTTCGGCCTTTCGCACTGCATCCATTGTCGCGTTGCAAGTAATCACAGGTACGACTCCATAGATCTCCTAGTGTATGGGAGGACCTATACATATCAACATGATGGACTAGAGGTTAGAGAAGCCGCGAAAAAGGAGGCCATGGAGAAGTGGTGCGAGAATGAGAGCAACGCTCAATGGACTAAAACACTGATTCCGACCGTCGAAACCTGGGTAAAATGCCCCTTTCGAAAACTGAACTCAGTTATCTTACTCAAGCTCTTACTGGGCACGGAGTGTTCAGGGCGTATGCTTGGAGATTCGGTAAGGACGTCACCGACAAGTATGCCTATTGTGATATGGTCGATACTGCCGAGCATACGATCTTCGTGTGCAAAAGTGGGAGGCTTTCCTCTCACGTGTCCGAACTTATGCGACAGTGGGTAGGGAACTGGTCTCTGGGAACTTAACAATAGTTATGATGGAGACCGAGAAAAATTGGAATGGAATCGTTAGCTTAATAACTGATATAATGAGAATTAAGGAGAGCGAAGAGAGGGAGAGACAGAATGGCCGAGACTTCAGGATCTTTGACTTTGAGCAGTAAGCATTTGAACCGCTGTCATACGCATGCCCAAACGACGTTTCTGGTATGGCAGAGAAGGGTAAGGAGGGGTTTTAGTCGGAGTAGCGCCGGACACTCCCAGGACACATTGAACCCGTGCCCTGGGGCCAAGCGGTTTCCCCTCAAAAAAAAGGAAAAATATTTCCAATATACAAATAATGACTTTCTAGTTATTTTTAGACTTTTGGTAGTAACGCAACTTTTTTCTTTGTATAGCCACTCTAACAATAATAATTGTCTAAAATAATTAGATATACAGAAATAATTTCACAAAACATACTTACCTTTCAATGTGCCCACACTTTTAAGCTTTCCGATTTCATATCACTTGTAATGTATTATAGAGGATAGGAACCTGGTAGATACCTTACAACCACTTTTTGTAAGTTATTGCTAAGTAATTTCTATCAAACACAACGCCCTCATAATAAGAATCAATGATAACCTACAACATAAATCATAATATCGTCTTAATACAGAGATACGAACTAGTACAATACATGAAAATCGACTATAAGCAAGTACCAACAGGAATAACGAATAGGGAAACAATATAACATCTCTAAAAGATCTGTCGAACACCATAGTAAGAGTATGAAAATTCGAAGAAGACACAATTATCTACGGATTGATGAAAACATTATCGCACAAATAAAAAAAAATAGACTGTATAAAAAACAAAAACAATACTCGCTTAACGATAATTATAAGATGGAATGCGAAATCAAAAACAGTATACCAACCGTCTCATTAGAGCGACTGAGGATCAGTATTTCCAAACCCTACTAAAAAAAAAACGTTATGCAGATACAAGTAAAATATGGAGAACAACAAACGAACAAATAAATAAAAATCAAAAACCAAATAAAGTAATCCAAAGAATAACGAAAGAAAATGGAACAATCACAACACAGATCAAAGAAATAGCAAACAAACTCAATAAATATTTTTCTACAATCGGCAAAAAATTAACTCATAAACAAGTAGAAGTTACAATAAAATACCACGAACCACCACTACAAAAAAACACCAAATAGGTTCAAAGACACCGCAGAAGAAGAAATCACAAAAATAATAAAAAGTTTGAAAAGTAACAAAACATTATATTAAGCGTACTGATTAATAAAACTCTCCGAGAAGGTAATCACACATACCTAACCTACTTAGATTACTTGGGGCGGATTTCTTCAGCCAATGATAAATGTCCCCTATTTGTATCTGTTGAATAGCGTTATCTATGGGATATGAAAAAATGGAATTCTTCAAGTAACTGCAAGCAATTTTATTTTTTTTTATTTTGGGACAGAAATCGAGAAGATGGCATTTGGCAACGCTGTAAAAATACGAGCTGTTAATCTCGGCTAGGAAAATAATACACGGTTAGTGTATTATTTTCCCAGCTAAGTGTGTACAAATCATTTGGCAGAACATAACTACAAAACGAAATATATAGTTGAGGTACGGTTAGCGTAAATCAGTTTAGGATAAGTAATGGATGATGATGATGAAAATGATTTATTGGATTTGAAATGGACATAAGTAGTCTATATGTTTTTATTTTTACAATATATAGAAATTGTATACCATACATGGCTACTATATAGTTGCAGATATTTATAATGCATAAAATTTATGAGTTAAATTTTCATTTGTTTCCATTCTACATTGTTTTAGAATACAAGAAAAGACAGAGACAAATGTAGTCTTAACTTTACCGAACTAGAAAAAGAAACATTGATAGATGTTGCATATAAATTAATATAAGTCTATATAAATCTTTTTTTCGTTTTTTTCTTCACCTAAACCACCAAAGCTTTCTCGCGTGTCTTTCCACTATTATATAATTATAATGAGGTTATGTTAATGCAATACATACCCATTAACTTGAGGATAATAATTTATCGGTAGAGTCGAGTAACAGATAACTTTTGCGTCACATATCCGAAGGATAATATTTATCAATGGGTGAAGAAAATAAGTATTATCACTTATCTGCCAGTTAAAGTATATATACTTAAGAAAAATTATGACAAAAATCCGGAAAATTATAGACTCGTCTCTTTGCTATCGACAATAAATAAGATACTATAAAAACAATTTATCAATAAATAATGAAACACATAAAAAAACGACATAATAAGTTACAGTTGATACACATTTCATCATCATTTCACCCAAAATTAAGTACGCTATCTGCAGCGTACACCTTAACAAGCACTTTCCAAAAAAAAAAAAAAACTACAATAGTAGTGTATATTGTCATGAAGAAGGCTTTCGATACTGTATTCAAAAAAAAGAAATTAAACATAATAAAGTCTTCTATTTCCCACAGGCAATAAATGGCAAAAGTAAACAACTCCATGAGTGGAACAATATCTGCCAATTTCGGATTGCTACAAGGAGTGTTAATTAAAATGTTACCTAATAAACATTTGGGAAAATACAACAAAAAAAGAATATATTCGAGATAAAAGAAAGTGCTAAAATAATGTATAAGTTACACTATAGATCTTCAAGAATGTATGTAATATTAAACGAACTATGCATACAAGAAATAATAAAAATATATAATAAATAATATATTTTTTAAACAAAATAAAAAAATAATGAAATTAAAATTACAAACCAATAGAGTAACTCGTAGAGTATCGCACTTGAGAAATGAAAAATATAGCTACCATAAGAACAGTCAGACACTGACAACAAAAGCAGTAGATATATGTACAACAAAATACCGAAGAGAACATCCATATCACAAATTCAAAACAAAAGTAACACAATTGCCGAAAAAAGAATGTCCAAGTTGATCCCATAAACTCGACCGCAGAATCAAGAAAATGCTAGAGGCCCTCACCAGCGTTAGCTCCCTTGACCAGGATTAGGATAGTGACGTGGAACCTACATTTGTTATACTTATGTTGTGTAAAATGTATGCAATTTTAGTTGTAACGCTGTCTGTTTGATGTAAATAAATAAAATGAATAAAATAAATAAATGGAAATGGAAAACAGAGATTGGTAATAAAGTATTGAAATATACATACCATATGTTTACGTCTTTCATGCATATTCAGACAAAGAAACTTGCAACCTTTGTAACCACAATGATAACACAGAAAATCGGAACATCTGAATCTGACCATAACTTCTTCCGATAAATGAGAAAGTACGCATGCGCGTTTAATTTTGTACAATTAAAAACGTGTGTGAAACATAAACAAAATAACCATCTCAAATTAAATGTTTTATACACTTCAACAACCACATTTTTTTAACGAATATTACATTATTTATATGTTAGATGAGAAAAAGAACATTTCAATGTTTTAATTGAATTTTATGAAAAACAAAAAGTAAATATTAATTGATTCAAACATTCAAAACAAATAACCTGCTTAGGAATGGTAAAAAAGGTGTTGGGATAAAAATTGTTCGTCAACAATTCTAAAGATTCTAAAGCAGTATTATAAACCGTACAGTCCATGTTCTGTAGTATTACGAGATCAAGAGGACAACAATGTTGACCTTACGGCCGTTTTACACCTAGCTATTTATTGCGCAATTTATTGTCCAATTTATACCCGTTAGGTGTATAACATGGATTTAAAATTGTTACGTCTATAACACGGATTAAATAAATTGGTCAATAAATTGCGCAATAAATAGCTAGGTGTAAAACGGCCTTTAGACACCGCGATGTGACCAGTGTGGCTGTCAAATTTAAAAATGTAACAAAAACGAGCAAACCTAATGTATTGTAACGTCAAAAATAATAAGATGCAGTTTTGTGTGTTCAATGTAATCCGTTCTAAAATATAATAGTAACAGTTAATCCGTGTATATTTTCCAACGTAAAACCCCAACAAACAATTCTATCAAACTGGGAGAACCCACAATTAGCTCTCACAAATATTTTTTTTTGTAGTGGGAAAAATTGCATACTGCACCTTCGGACGGTGCAATATGTAACAACACTTACATTAGGTACCCGTTAAAGAAATCCTTCACGGATTGGTATTCACCTCGGATCCATTTAGCACTATTAATTTGAGTTGGTGCTCCGTACTTATTAGTTTTCTTTTATTTTTTTTAAATCTTACTATTTTTAATTTCTATAAATATATATAAAACAGAAAATAAAGAGAAATTTTTGACAGACTTAATGAAAGCAACTACACGGAAAAACCAATTTGTTTAGCACTACACATCTTATCATAAAAATGTAGTTAATCTAACAAAATATTTCGTTATTTCAAAAAAATTAAAAGGTTAAATGAATTTAACTCAATATTTAGTTAACTTAAACAAAATTTGGTATTATCAAATAAATCGGCTTTTTCAGTGTAAGGAAGCGAAAGGAATGATATTTATAATTGGGAATTTCAATAAAATAAAAATAAAATTTTTAATATGCATATAGCAGATTTATAGGAAGACACGGAGAAGACGTGAGAAACAATAAGGGTAAAACAATGCTGGACTTTTGTGTAATGAACGACTTTATAATCACAAATACCCTATTTGAGCATAAGGAGATACATAAATATACTAGACAAGTAATAAGTAGGAGGGAGAAATCCATAATAGACTTTATATTAGTGAAAAATAAGAACAGAAAAATAATCATGAACGCGGGTCAAAAAAGGATTTCAGATTGGCAATGACCATTACGCAAGGAAAATCGAGAGAGAAACAGTATGAATGGACTAAGAAAAATCGAAACTGAAATAATTAAATCATATAAATTGAGAAATAAGAACATTGCGCGGAAATATAAGAAAGGCAATATCAGCAAACATAAGAAACGACAAAAGAAACAACGCGAATAAGACTATAAATCAAATATGGAATTATTTTAAAAAACACAATCCTAGGAACAGCTAAAGAAATATGCGGAGTTATAGGAAAATAAACAATAAGAAACAGACGTCATAAGTGGTCAAACGAATTTAAAGCACAAATAAAGCTGAAGAAAGAGTCTTGGAATAGATATTTATTAGATAAAACAGCCAACATTTGTGACACTTGTGGTGGAACAAAGTAGAATAGCTGGAAGAATTCGGGGAGAGAGTGCAAAGGAACAGCAAAGAGAAACAGAAGCTATTCTACGGCGTATAAAATAGTGGGTACATTTAAGCCGGATAACCGATAACGGTATTATCATAACCGGTTAACCGGTCACGGCGGTTGATCGGTCGGGACGGTGGCGGTGACCGGAAATTCGACTGAGTCAAAAATATAGTAGACATGTTTATACTAACTAGCAAACTGATAACATTAATTGCCCATTAGTGCTTCAAATCACAATGTCTGTACCAAAAATGAATACAATTGAAGCTTGAATTAAATATATCGTACATTTCTAGACATCTAGAGACTTGACTGAGTAAGTACGCATAAGTACAGGGTGCGGCAAAAAAAACCTTACTCATATTTTTATGCATAACTTTATTAACGAAATGAAATTTAACAAATGTAACGATTCAAAACAATAACATGGACCATTAGCAATAATATACTCAGCCGGTTTCGAAGTGGCCCCCTACGGCGGCGATGCAGAGCCCAAATGTGATTTATTTTCGGCGATGGGCCGCAGGTTTCTGGCGACAATCGGTCCCACCCCGACGCAGTGGCCGCTTCAGCGACTCCAAACTCTTGTGGCGTGTAGCACAGGCCCTGGCCTCCAAAATGGACCAGACGCTATAGTCCATCGGATTCAGATCTGGCGAATAGGGCGGCCATTCCGACAGCGAGATGAAGTCCGGAAAATGAGTCCGGCATCAGTCCTGAGTCGTTTTCGTCTTGTGGGCTGGAGCGGAGTCCTGTTGGAACGTCCAATCCGCATCGCCGAAGTGCTGTCGGGCCCACGGAAGTACGACGGCCTCGAGAATGTCGCGGCGGTAACTCTTGGTTGATTTTGACCCCCTGTTCCACGAAAACGAGAGGAGTCTTACCGCTGGCGCAGATTCCGCCCCACACCATCACCGAAGCGGGATTTTGACGGTGTTCGACGACGGCTGAGGTGCCTGGAGCCTCTGCGGACCAAATCCTGTCGTTCTGTGTGTTGTGCGCTTGTTTCAACGGAGAACAGCTTCTCGTCCGTGAAGAGGATGCTCTCCCATCGCTGACCAGCGGCCCGACGCTTGAGTTGGCGGCATCTTTGCAGCCGTACGCGTTTGTTGTCGTCCGTGAGGAGCTGAACTTTTTGGAGCTTGTAGGGCTTGAGGTTGAGCTCCTTTTTCGCCATTCGCCGCACCGATCGATCGCTGATGCCGGTCTCACGAGCGATTTTTCTCATGGAGACCCGCGGATTTCGCTGCACTCGCTTCTTGATGATCTTGCGGTTTGCAGAAGTGTTGACGGTGCGCTTTCTCCACTTCCTGGACGCCGACCATCGTGACCGAGTTCCTTGAATCGCCGAACAGCATGCGACACCTTCATCTTTGAAACACGGAAGCAAACGAGCGATTTCACATTGGACGTTTGCCTTTAACGAAACAGCTCCCAATTGCGTGCTGAAATTCGACATGCTGAAGCACAACAAAGACTACACACAATATTACCGAAAAAATACAGTCCTAGTACAGAAAAACATGGAGAATCCGATAAAACAACTATTATTTGGATACGTTACAGTACTTTCGTGTTTAGGACGCATTAAACTTGTAACGTTTTTTTTTTTGCCGCACCAGGTAAGTACGTAACATACATACTGCTGTGAACTGATTGAATTAATGGAATTGCAAAATGAAATTAACAATGAAAAGAGAAAATTAAATTAGCTAGCTGAACGGAAACATTTTTAAATTGAACACAAGAACAATTAATCTCAGAGTTACCCTCGCGAATTAAAACTTGAATCTAAACACGAAAAGTAAAATGTGGGTAAATGACATCAGACTTTCTTAATTACCCGAAAATTGAAAAGGTCTGAAATTAAAAAAAATAAAAGAACCGAAATTTTTAACCCACCGACGTTAATTAACAATCAAATTTATTTTTCAAAAGGTTAAATTACAACTTGTGCAGAAAAAAAAAACGTGAACTGAAGGTTCTGGCCCAAAATAAAAACTGCACTTGATTCTAAATTAAAATAGGACAATGCTATTTCCTATGCAAATCAAAAGTATTGTTTGTTCAGGAAGATTATCCTAAATATTTCAATTTCAATTCCACCGTGGTTTCAAATTAAAATAAATTAAAAAGAAAAAACTAAATGCAAGCACAAAGCTTCTACTCACCCAAACGAGGTGATTGATAATTAAAATGGCAACAAAAATATACAAAAACACGTCTACTCACGTCAATAGTCAAACAAGGAACTCCTTAACAAAACTCTACAATCATTTCCTTATAAAAACCCCACACTCCAAATCGTACAACGCAGTCGTATAAACAATACGCCAACATTCAATAGAATCCGCATTAAATCTACATAAGCAAACGATAGACAAATAAATGAATGGAACTAATTTAAAAAAACTTAACACTTAATTAATTAAATCATACAATAAACTCTTTAACTAAAATTTATACAAAATAAAATCATTGTGAAAATTCTCGGCACATTGAAATCAAACGAACGGAGTAAACATAACAAAACTATGCAACTTAAAATACAGTCAGCG
>RXPK01000816.1:0-179065 GCA_004143645.1 Protaetia brevitarsis
GCCAACTCTTTATCAAGATCATTTTCACCACAAAAAAAAAAAACAATAAACAAATAATAAAAATTCGCTACCTTTAACAATTTCAATAGATCCTTCATCAAATTATGATTCGTAATTTTATATATCCAAGCCGGCTCGCTCTTAACAATGTGTCCTAATAAAGAAAGGCCCTGGATCTTCATATTGTCTTTTGAACTCCTGATAGACTCCGATATCCTATGGACAGAGCAAACAAAAACACCACTTTAAAAAATCCCAGATTATTTGCATATAATAAACCAAAGAAAAAAAAGCAAAACTTACCTGTCAAACAAGAAACTATAATGAGGTTCTTTTACATTCACCAAAATCTCAATCAATCGTGTAGAATTTGACGAAAGGTATGCATCATATAAACCATTTATTAACCATGGTTCTTTAACTAAGGTGAAACAATTCAATTAGAAAAGCCATAAAAAAAAAAAACCGATATATTCATATTGACTCACTTCCGTTTAACTGTTCGTGAAGTTTTTGTTTAGTCTCCTCCACCAATCTCGGATCGTTCGACTCCAAGTTTGATAGCGACTCTGCCATTGCGTGCGATACAAAAAGATCTGTCTGTCGGTAGTAGTTATTGAGTACATGAAGTGTGTATTAATTGCAGTCGAAGAACGAATGGTGTGTGTTAGTGATTCTAGTCCAATGGTTTGCACATTTATCGATGGATTTCATCTTTTTTTTTCAGATAGAAATTTTTAACCTAAAACCGAGCCGGTATTACCGAAAAAAAATGAGCGAGATACTAGGATTAGGAGTTGTTTATTTGCGTGAGCCGCGAAAGCCGACGAGGGCAGCTGAGATTCGACGAGAATTCACTCGAATCCGTATTATAAATGTAAATTTAAGTTACACTAACGTAGAAATTGGTATTAATCACGCGATAAATGGTAAAAAAAGGGTCTGTTACCTTTGCGGTATCAGTTTTTGGTGAGAAACGAAGTCATTTCCAGAATTTGCATCGGAACTCGGAACCTTTAACTAGTTATCTTCCATACAATAAATGTACAACACTTTATACATATGATGCAACAGCTGTTTAGTACCCCCCTACTACAAACACAATGGTAAATAATTGATGGATTTACAACATGACGATACGAAAATACCCCAGAATTATATTTTCGAATAACATCTTTTTTTATATTTCAAATATCACAAGAAGTAATGGTGAAAAATTTTAAATTATAGATAAAAAAAGAAGCTTTAATAAATACAATACGAGAAATATTTAAAATTCGTTTGGCCGGCATAATATTTGCGATCGTTCCAATTTTAAACCGGTTGTTGCTATACGACAAGCTTTATTTACAACGATACTCATTGTTCTTTTTAAATATAAAATTACGTGTTGACAAGTTGTAAACGGTTTATTTTTAATAAACACGGGCGTTTTAATCGTTTGACCCCTTTATACGTATTATAAATAAAATGTATGTTTACTTCAGTGAATTGTACCGTTTCGTGATGGTATTTTACGATGCCTTAACAAAAAGTTATTTTACCTTTACGCTAAATTGAAATAAAAACATGTAAAAAATTGATTATCGTTAAGATTGTACCGTATTTATTCTAATATTCGCCGCAACATTTAATTATTTAGGAGTCTGATGTTGTAGGACACTTCTTTTGGATCAAACAAAATCCTGTTTTTTATTTTTATACCCTTGCGTTAATTCTTATTTAGGTCAATTCGAAATATAATTTTTTCTGACAAATTTTTATTGAGCAGTAACTTATAGATAAGTATAAATATTGTAATATATTTGAATAAGCCGCCATAAAACTGTTGGTGGGGAAGAAAGGTTATAATACTGTGATAAAACTTATAAATAAAACAAGATGATGTCTGATTGTGAACATGTTTGTCCCAAGAAGTCCCAAACAGTTGTAAATTATTCACAATGTAGATATAGAGAATTATCAGATGGAATACGATTGCTGCTTTCTCACATGGTCCTCCTAATTTACTAAAAATTATTGTGAGAGGATTGGAATTTTATTCAAACTGGTTTCGTATTTCGAGATAATCTAGACACTTATATTTTTTTCTGTCAAGTGACACGAGTTTTGTTTGATAATTTTTTCTAATCACCTCCCTTCATACCTTTATTCTACAATTTTCTCGTCTTTGAACGGCTATTGTTTATTTATATATTATTCCACGTCGAAACTGTGACGAGCAGTTTTCTGCCGTACATTCCAGGCATATACACAGTGAATCGCGAAAAATCCCGGCCACCACAAACAATCGGTATGAAGGTAATTATTGACAGATGACTTTTCATAGTATATAAATTATATTGTTCCTCTTTCAGAGCAGAAATTCTTCGAGCTTGCACCGGTTGTCGCTTAAGTACTCCGATTCGGACATAAAGGAGCCGCCGACGAGAAATAGGAGGCGATCCGCCAATTACACCTTCATCGAGAAGAGCACGCAGATCATACAGAACTACGGCGCCCTTCTGAAGAAGATACCGTATCAATTCGGCGACGCCGACGCCTATTTCAGGCAGACTCTAAGGAACTACGACGAATTCGACTTTAACGCTTTAAAATTAGAATCCAGGGGAAATCTAAGGAATTTCAGATCGTTAGAGAATCTAAAAGCGGTAAGGATTTCTTCGTTTTCTTGCAGGAAAGTTGGCATTGAGGCATTGAACTAACCGTGGCAAGCACATCACTTGGGACAGGTTCTGTAGAGTGAATGACAGCTGTCATTTTTGACAGATCATGTAATGGTGTAATAGAGAAATGTATTTTTGGTCGTAGTTTGAGGATATTGATTTATTTCAATCGTTTTTTAAGGCTTTTATGTTTCTTTGCGCCGTTTTGATGTCTTCGGGTTTAATATAAAGTTTATTTATAATATATGTAATTAAACATTTGTATTGTTCATGATTTAACATTTGTTTAACCATCCTTCGGTATTTTTTTTTTAATTAAAATGTGAAGCGAGCTATAATCTGAATCATCTTAAAACACGATCCAGAAGAAGAAGGTACTACAGTGGCAAGACACATATGTAGCAGCGAACGGTTAAAATGGGCTATCAATACCTTTCAGCCGTTCAAAACACCGGGAGTAGACGGGATTTTTCCAGTCCTACTTCAGAAAGGGCAGGAAGAAATCTTCCTCACATGATTCGGATAAGCCGAAGTAGTCTGGAGTTGGGGTACATTCCAGAAGCCTGGCGAAGGGCTAAAGTCACCTTCATACCAAAAGCAGGGAAAAAGGACATTACGCACCCTAAATCCCACAGACCTATCAGCCTCACATCATTCCTTTTGAAAACGGTGGAAAAGGCTGTAGATAACTATATCAGAACAGACATCTTGGAGCGGGTGCCATTGCACCCCTGTCAGCATGCCTATCAAACAGGCAAATCCACTGAGACTGCATTAGTGGAGCTAACGGACCAAATCCAAGATGCCCTGACGAATAAAGAAACCGTAGTGTGCGCCTTTCTAGACATAGAGATTGCTTTTGACAACACTCCACACGAGTCTGTCAAAAAAGCATTAATTAATAGGGGGGTAGATGGATGTCGCAATTACTGTCTACCAGCTCGGTGGAGGCGGAGGTGGGACATAAGACCATCTCGGTTAGTACGACCAGAGGATGCCCACAGGGGGGAGTTACATCCCACTTATGTGGAGCCTAATAGTAGACGAACTCTTATGCGGACTGACGGATCTAGGCATATCTTGTCAAGGGTATGCTGATGATATTGTCATATACGAAGAGGAAATTTGAGAATATCCTCTGTGACATAGTTCAAAGAGGTTTGAACTTCACAGAAAGATGGTGTCAATCGATGGGACTCAATGTCAACCCCACTAAGACAACCCTAGTAGCATTTACCAGGAAAAGAAAATCCAATCTTAGAACCATGAAAACTGGATGGGCAAAAATATAGACTGGAGAGCGGAAGTTAAATATCTAGGCCTTACCCTAGACAATAAACTTCTATGGAACAAAACATGAATTTGAAGCAACCAACAAGGCCAAAGAGCTTGATGGTGTGCAGAAACTTGCAGGGAAAAATTGGGGATGCAACCCAAAAATACTGCTTTGGATGTATACAGCGATAGTGAGACCGATCATCACCTATGCATCAGTAGCATGGAGCAAAAGAACAAATCTGGCCACGCGAGAATTAACCTCTCGAAAGTGCAAAGATTAGCATGTGTGCATAACGGGGCTATGAGAACCTGCCCAAAGCAGCTATTGAAGTAGTATTGGATCTTGCCCCCCTCCACATTGTAGCAGAGGGCGTGGAGAAAGAACGCACTAAGAATGGTCAAGGAAGGAATGATTAGGCATAGCCCCCAATCTCCTGACGGTGATCAAACCTGGGATATGCCCGGGATGATATGTTAAAAAAAATTTAGCTTTGTGAAAGAATTCACCATAAAGCTAAGTAACAGGAGCGAGTGGATCATAACACATCTGAACTTGAATAGAAATGGCATCAAATGGTATACTGATGGCTGCAAAACGCCAGAAGGAACTGGAATAGGAATATATGGGCCTAGAACTACATATTTCGAAAGCTTGGGAAAATACCCAAGTATATTTCAGGCGGAAATACACGCTATTGGAAGATGTGTTCAGTTCATTATGGATAGGAACTATTGGAAGCAGAAGATTATCATCGTGTCTGATAGTCAAGCAGCCATCAAGGCGCTGAACTCATATGAAATCAACTCCAAGATTGTCTGGGAATGCCTAGGGAAACTAAATGAGCTAGGCAAAAGAAATAAAGTAACCCTCCTGTGGGTTCCGGGTCACACAGGGGTGGAAGGAAACGAAATAACGGATAACCTCGCAAAGAAAGGGGCTGGAATGCCTTTTGTAGGGCCTGAACCCTTTTGCGGGTTAAGTAGCAGTACAATACTGAAGAAACTAAAAATGGAGATGCAGCAGAGAAAATCCAGTTACTGGGAAAATCTCCAGGGAATGAGGCAAAGTAAAATTCTTCTGGGAACTTAACCAGAAGAGGTTTACAGAATGCATCAACCTGAGTAAGAACAATGTTCGTATATTAACAGGAATACTTTCAGGCCATTGTAGACTGAAAGGACACCTGAGTAAGCTTGGATTGGAAAAACATCCTGAATGCAGATTTTGTGGGGAACAGGATGAAACATCCATCCACCTCCTCTCAAACTGCGTAGCACTGTGCAACTCGAGGGCATTGCACCTGGAGAGCATGTGAAATCGAAGAGGGAGGACTTACCTAGACTGGGGCCCCCTGACATCCTACACTTTCTAAAAGGAATAGGATTGGAAAGGCCAGCTGTAAAGCAGCAAGAATAGGGGCACAATAGATCTTTTAGGTCGCAGCGTAACACCACCCTTCTATTTACTTACATACATACTTACATGATCCATAGTTGTCATGTTTTTTCGTCTGTTTTAAATAGATGCTCACGCGAAACGTCTTTTAAATATTTATTGAATAAAGTCGTTTATTAAAAATGAATTATTGCTTTAAGTATACATCTGATATGCAGTATATACAGGTTGGACAACTGCCTGCTTCTTGAGTATTTCGTTCGTTATTTTTCATTTACAGTATAAGTTATACAGAATAAGAGTTTTTGAGTGTTGGCCACGGAATTGTCAATACTCTCCTTTAAAATAGTTTCATTTCTGTCTCTTTTTTTTTAATAACTGTAGGAGAGACGAAAGGCTCATTTAGGAAGCGGCGATACCAGGGACAAGTCCAAGACCAACTTAAAGAGCCAGAAGAAGAGATCGGATACTTCCACATCGTCCAAGTCGAAGGAGAAGGTCGAAGAGGAGGACGCTGACATCTTCTATTCCCCAAGCAGCCACCTAACCGGAGAGGACAGTCAAATCATGGCCGAAGATGTAATATGATTGTTTATCTATAAAATTAACACAATCGTACACGTCAGCTTTCTATTTTATTCTGTGCGTTAGGAAGCGGGCACGGATGATCCCTTGGCAGAGACCGAAGAGTTGGTTACTAGGGCGTCTGCGGAAATCGACCAACTGGAAGATGATATACCAGGAGGAGAGGTAATTCTTCTTCTTTTTCTAGCACTTCTTAAATTCTTGAGAAACTGTATCTCTCATATTTCGCTAAATTTTTTTAAACTTGATATAAGCAAACTTTTTTTTTCAAAGAGATAGACTACCTACATAGCGAAATTTAAATTGCCTGCAATTATTCTTAGTAACTTCAACGTTGAAACATTGAAATTATTTACTATTTCGTACTACATTGATAGTTATTTTAATGCCTTTACGTTTAAGTTACTAAAAATAATGGTGGGGTTCATTCGTCCTCTCATTACCGATTGTACCCACGTGAGCCCTAGTCCAAAAAAGTTTTTCACTCTTCACGCGTAACTTATATATCACAATTACCTAATAAAATGTTTATATGCATCCTGACTACGAATTGCCCGGCTAAACTTTACGAATGGAACGAATGCGTAAACAAAATTCCTGCAAACATATGTCAAAAAATGCATCCCTAAAAAACAATTACAAGCAAATGAAGACAAATGTGATTTTTATCGTTGTTTTAAGTTAATAAGGGAGCTCTGTCAGGTCAGCATATCGCCGATGCTGAAAAAAATTGAGGCGATTCTTGAAGCCAAAAAAACTGGATACGTGTGCGTCTCTGATTGGTCAAAAAAAAAACGATATTTTTTGAATGGTGAAAAAACCAGTTTATTCGTGTAAATGATAAAAAACGTAAAACGAGCAACATTTAGCTGTAGTAAATGACAAAAATCCCGCACAAACTTCATTTTTACTCCAGTGGCAGCACTCAAACAACACCAGTAAATTGTAGTACCAAACAGAACGGGCCGCCTGGTTTAGTGGATAGCACGCTCGATTTATAAAGCAAATCTGGAGTTCGTGGTTGCTGTCATATTTATTATTATTTTTTTTTGTTAATATATGTATAAAGAATTATTAAATTTAATTTTTGCATTTAAATTTATATTGTTGCGACACGTGAATCGCACATTAATTAACATTCAAGAATAAGATATTTAAGATATGGAACATTGATTATAAGAAATTATGGCAATAAATGAATTAGTGAAAAAAAAAAAAATAGATACAAATTGAAAATACTATTTTTGATATTACATAAACGCAATTTTTATAATATGAAAATTTTATATATTATTGCACCATGATTGTCATTCTGTTTTTTATTGAATATTCATGTGCGATTCACGTGTCGCAACAATTTAAATTTAATAAATGTGAGAATTAATAATTATTTATATATATTATTAACAGAAAAAAAAATGAACACTAGAGGCAACCTCGAATTCCAGATCTTGCCTTTAGAAATCGAGCGCGCTATCCACTAGACCAGGCGGCCCGTTTGTTTCGTAATTAGAGATTACTTATTTTACCGCTTATTTAACACACGAAATATAATTAAACAAATACATTCGTAGGTTGTTCTTGTTTTATAGAGATTAATATATATTTTCGAATATTCACATCAAAACTATTATATCAACTGACTAAAATATCCTAATGCGCAGAAAACGCTGTGATAGCCACGCCGGCTATATTTGAAACTAATAATTACAAAATGGGTACGAAAATAACCTATATACTCAAACAGACTGACGATTGGCAGAAAATCGCACAACATCAATGTCACTCCTATAACCATGGGTGGTTATGTTTAATAGCAGCTACTGGTACTGTATTTTGATTTCGATAATACACCAATAGATGGCAAATGACACATGACGCGTGCGTCGTGGATAAGCAAGAAGCCCAATCTTACCGACGGTTGCCCAATATTTACGTGCGTACTGTCCGTGGCGTCTATTGTCATTTGTATTAGCCCCATTTGCATCGCCATGTTAAGCCTGATTTAATTTTAAGCGGTACTTTGAAGGTGATAGTTCATGTCTCATGCATATAGTGAACGTCATAAATCATAATCTAAGCGTCACTTAAAATTAAACTAAGCTTAACGTGTCGGTGCAAACGGCCATTAACACATTGTTAGCAGGCTTGAAAGTATACAGAAAACAACTTTTCACGATACTGTATATGATGAAAGCGAATATCATCACCAGGGAGTCTATGTTGAATGCAGTTTCTCATATAGTGGTGGCAAACTGCGCTCAAATAGACTCGCTGTCTGATGAATTAAAATTTTTCACTAGCAGCATTCTTTAGTATACCATTTAAATAAGCGCACGGTTTTTAATAAGCTTTGATAACACACCTATAGATGGCTCATTACGACCTCAAAACCGTATATGGAACATACCTATTTATAGTAACTATTATCTATGCCTATAACAAAATGACAGAAGGGAACGACTTTGTAGGTTAGATTTTTGCTTGTAAACAAATTCAAATAGTTTTAGTTACAATTTTACCCACATATGCGACACCGCGAATTTCATTGGGCGCCATGTTTGAAACCCATGTTAAGGACGATGTGAAACTACTAGAGGTTCGTTCGTTGGTGTAACATCAATTGCACTAGTACATATTTTATCTTTCTCATGTACGTAAAGAGTGTATCTTTTATCCCGTTTTAATCACAAGGAAGTGTAGAAAGTGTAGCACCAACGAACAAACCGTGGATATACAACATATATACTGTGGCCACGCCCCCATTTAGGCGCGAATGTTTTAAAATTTAAAAAGGTTCGTTACATCATGTTGTTTATATGAGTGCGACCGCGGGAGTACAAATGGAGCTTTTGCGAGATTTTTTCAGTTTATTACTGAATCAATTTACATTTTTTTATCAATTACGAATTTACCTCATTATATGATTCAAAAAAATATCTTATTTTTGACCAATCCATAGGGCTATTCACAAAAACCCGCGCACACGGTTTTTTTTTGTTTTGGCTTCAAAAATCACCTCAGTCTCACAAACCTTGTAAAGACATCTGGCGCTATAATAATGAGGTAGCCCCAATGCGGTGACATAACATTAAAGAGACCGACAGAAAGTGCAAGATTCTTGACGATTTTCTTTAGGCAATGGGGCACGGATCGATTACCATAGAAGAGCCGGGCGAATGGGAGGGAGACGCCGATGTTCCCCCTCCTGATTTCCCCACAGACGAACCTATGCCGGAACCGGGCGGAGCAGAACCGCCACTACTAGAAATTGACGAAGGGCAAATGCCTACAGAAGGTGGGATTCCAGAGGAAGCAGGAGAAGTAGGAGGGGGACCGGATGTTCCCTCACCGAAACCGTCGCAACCAGATAAGCCGGCGGTATCACCCAAACCGTCTCAGGGTTCTAAACCGCCAGGCGAAGTAGGAGAACAGCCTCCGAGTAAGTTATTTTCGTTATTCCCCCCAGCATCGTATCCAGCATCAATGTTTTTTTTTTGTTTTAAGAAAAACCTGGAGGAACCAAGTGCCCAGAAAACGCAGTTCTAAAGGAAGTGGAAGAGTGTGAAGCCCAGTGTGCGGAAATCTCGAAGATCCTGGTGGAATTGAGGGGTCAAGTCACCGCTCTATTATCGGTACGTCTACGCATATATTGTGGTTAATTAGCAAATTTTTATCAACCGATGTTATTGCCATTTCCGTTAGAAACCCGATAGGAGTCCTGAAGAGGACCGCGAATTGGAGGAGAAGCAACGCCTACTGAACGAGAAGATGCAACTGCTCGAGCAGAAGACCAAGAAGGTGGAGTACCTGATGAGTCAGGCGCGACCGCAGAGCTACGATCAGCCGCAGACGGAGGACGCCCTTCCCAAGGTCATCATCTGCGGAGTCACAGAGAACAACATGCCGAAGATCATCGTGTGCGACGGTAAGAAGAAGAAGAAACCGAAACTGACGTTGCCCTCACAGCAGATCCAGACGTGCACGAAGGTATTGTAACGTTTTTTTTTCTCTTCCAAAAACGTTGTCGGGGTTTAGAAAAACACACAGGCGATATATTTAAATTCACTTATTCTATTAACACAATTACGGTATTTAAAATCTATTAAAAATGCTTATTATTTAAATCACTTAACCACTAATGTCTTTATTTATGTAAACGATTTATTTGCACCGATATTTATATTACACGTACTAATTCACTCTTTTTATTTCACTCGCGATCCGCACTATCCAACTCGTATCGACCGATGTCTCCTGGTCAACCCGACGCGTTATTTATAGCTGGCGCGAAACTTCCAGATTGTTCGGGACCCTTCTAGAACGTCCTTCTAGATTTCAGGAGAATATTCCCGAATCTTCGACCCGGTGCTGCCCTCTGTCATTCCTCGTAGGTAGTTCTTTCTTCCGCTATGCTAGCGCCATCTAGGGGCGCCTATCGGAAGCGCCAATTTAAAAAGTTGGCGCTCGTTACAGTGTTGGCTGTAAATAGTGTGTTCTGTTGCTATTTAACCCATTAGTAGAGTTGGGATATTTTTCTCGCATGTTTTTCTTATTTTGGTATTTGACATCCCTTAAATGATTTTTACAATCGCATTTGTCTCAGCATATCATCGGCTTTATCAAACTTTTCACAGTATATCTTAGATTTTAGCACCACTATAATGCACATCGAGAAATTCACTGGGTCAACCAATGGTCTCCTTTTCCTTTTTCGCACATCCGTGATACTAAATAATTATACATCCGCTTTATGTAAAGATCCGCTCGCTTTCAATTTTACGCTTCTTTTACTTCATTATGTTACACTGGTAGAAACGCTGCATTCTGGATCTCTACTACCCATTTTACCAGATCAATTTTACTAAATAAATAAATTGCAATAACAATAGAAGTTTACAAAATTTCTCAAGAGCGTCACGTAGGTACATAAATATTTGTTCGAAAATGTTGGAATCAAGTGCGTTCCCACAAGGGAGCAACGGTTTTCTTACCGCAATGCGACCGAATAAGTCGTCCCTTAAGCGACGTTATACTCTTAACTGTTGCGGTTTCAAATTTCAGCAAGCATCATCATCTACCTGGCCTATGCTGTGCCTATTTAGTCTACAGTGACCAGTCAGCAGACCTACTATTATTTTGACAGTCTTCCTATCTTTACTCAGTAGATCTTTAATTAATCCAGGCCTCTATTCCTTTAGAAACTCTTTTCCTTTCTCTGTCCCAGTGATTTTTGCTAACACTCTCTGGACTATTTATATGTCCATCCATTGGTGGATTTTTTAATCTACAATTTGGTAATTCTAAAAGAAGGGTCCAATGAATGACTTCGACAAACTTCTCGCAGATAGATCGCCCGCCGCCTCATCTTCCCTCACGCTTGAGTGGCTAGGAACTACCAATGTTAATTTTCTTTAGGTGTTCACCTCCTTTAGGGCACAGCCCTAAAACAGCTTAGAGTTCACACTTACGGAACTAATCGCTTTGAGTATGGACTGACTGTTAGAGAAGATAACGACGCTTTTACCTAGTTCGGTCCATCTTTTTATTTCTCTGACACAATGGTGAATTGCAGCAACCTCAGCCTGGAACAACGTTGTGTCTTTGCTGAAGCTTACTTCACTTGTAGCTACTTGTAGGCTGTATATTTCAGCTCAGACGGCATAGTCCATTTTAGAGACGTCTGTACACCAGTTCGATTCCGCTCTTATTTGAGTGTCTGTCTTCCAGTGCTACTTATCTGGTATTATACTCTGATATTTTCTATCTAGATTGAAGCATGACATCCCAAAAGGAGTGGCCTCTCAAATTCATCTAATAGTTTTTGATATTGCGCCGTGCAATTTACTAATCGGTGTTTGACTGTGCATAAGTCTATGTGCTGTAAATCTGCAATTTCTGGTATGTAAATATGTAGCGGTGGCAGTCCTCTTGGGGCTAAGACGCCAATTACTTCCACACAGCTTTCTGCACCTATCTGGGGCGATAGTGACTTTTTCAGTTGTATTCTACTAGTATTCTTTTTTCTTGTAAACGTAACAACTTGTGTTTTCTGAGCATTAACTTATAGTAGGCCCTTGTTGACATTTTTCAACCGTATTAGAATAGTTTACATACTATCCACCAGAAACTACTACTGCAAGGTCGTCAGCATACCCTAGTCAGTGAAAAGCCTTTCCGGTTAGTCCGTAGTAAGCGGCGTTTAGTTGTTGTTAAAGATATCGGCCGATAGTTGATTTCTTTTACTCGACACCTTAAGGTGTCGATCTTACGAGAGGGTTGTTATCCCTGACGGACTTGGGCGATTCGGGTCTTCGAATGTTCCGGTGTCTCGGTAGCGACGAATAGTATAATGGACTGTAGATTTTGTCACTTCTAATTTTTCTGCTATCACAGGCACAGACTGTCCTTCCTCTTGTAATGTGACAATAGCTGATCTCTGTCGACCCACCCCTCTATTGTAAATATGCTTGTCGGCATTCCTTTAAATATTGTTTGTAATGGTTTTATTACCTGCTATTAGGTTAAATTAAATTTTCCCTTTAATAAGTTTATTCTAACGATGTTTTCCCTCTTAATACTTATTTGATTGTAGAAATTTTTACAATAATGTTAAAAATATTCAATATTAAGAAAAAAATTGGATTTTTTAAAATGAAACTAGTTGTCCTAACTTCAACATGTAGTGGTAGTGCATGTTGGTTTTATTTTTTTTTGTTTTATTTTTTTTCACGATAATTCCGTCGAGTTTCAACTTTATAGCCACCTTGTGTTCCACCCCTTGTATGCCACCAACGTGCATAGCGCAGAGGCTAAGCGAGTGTTATAATATGCAGGAGAAGCTGGCACAAGAAAATGCGGCCTTAGAAGGAAATAGGTAAGTCAGAAGCTTGATTATTCGTAGTTGTCAGTAAAAAATTCTTTATTTGTTACACGTACGTTTCAATACTTGAGGTATCATCATCAGCAGTAAACTGAACTGAATATTCGTCTTGAAAGAAACAAATTTTTCCTTTTTATTTTTTTGCTTGTAATTTCATCTCATTCTGAGCAATAATAATTGCAAAGTTTGAATGTTCTTTTAAATTCTCCTGTTATAGTGGTTGCATAAACGTTATGGTGAATGAGTGCTCAAGTCTCTTTTATACTATTTTTTTTTTTGTAATTGGCGTTTTTAATGTTTTTTTTCTTTTAATAAAAGAAGAGAGATTTGATAATATAGAGAAATATGTAGTGGTTGGTAGTGTCTATAAATCACATACCTCTATAAATGCAATCTTAAATCGTCACATTCGTTAGTATATTTCTTATAGTTGTAATGCTTTACTGAAAATAAAAGTATTCGGTTAGGAATTTTTATAAGCCTATAAAAGACAGCCAATTCGGTGACTATATACAAGTAGACTAACCAAGTACTCATGAAGGAAGAATAATCTAAAAAGTCACCGCCAGATGTCGTCAGTATGCTAAAATTAAGATTGGAGCTAAATCAATATGACATATCAATATGACGCTCCTATCCAAGAGTAGCTTGTACTAATTAGTGCTTTCCATTCACCGTCTATCACTCCTACTCTGCTCTACTCTTGACCTACACAGTGTAGAACCAATGGAACGCTTTTTGTGGTTTTAAATTGTAAAGAGAGGAGGGCAAGGAACCTAACCTAGAAATCAGATTTTGATGTACCCTCTGGTTCACGTTGAGAAGGAAGTATTACTCTTATTGAGATAGTACCCAACGATGCCAAATCTATTTAAATACTTAATTTTTCGTATGTTGTCGCGCTGAACAACTTAACGAATTTCATGTTGGCGCTTATAAATGTCAATTCTGTGAATTTTGTTTGTTTGTATTTATTGGTTATGTCCCACTGTGTACCATTAGTATGAAAAGCGAAAGAATAATGTTGATTATATTAATATTTATTCCACATCATAATATATCAACACAAATAAGGTGTTCTGTTTCCTGTTCTAGTGTTTATTTTCAGGGAAACATACATAGATGTACAAGTATTTCATAATAAATTTACAAATATTTACAGAGGTATACTTAAAACAAACTAAAGATCATTTCTATAGCCATAAGTGCATAACTTATATTGGATGACCAATATGAAGATGATGAGGAGATCAATGTTAAATTAGTAATATACTCTTTGGGTTCATGGTGCAATTTCCACATGACTTCTTCAACTAAAATGAATAAACTTAAAACCACAATGTGTTAAATATTATATAATTATAGCATTATATAACATGCCATCATAAATAATACCATAAATAAATATTCTCAAATATAAAACCAATGTCTATTAGAACATACCTACTTCTGGACAAATTAGATTACCTATATGTGGGATAAATGCAAGTGACATGATTCTAACAGGAATAGGAAACAGCGAATAATGTAGACATTATCATTACCGACAGTCATCAAATAAATCTGGCAACAATCCCCATGATAGAAGGAGATAGACACATATGAGTAGATAAAATAAAAAGGGATACATATAGCCCATAAGAATAATACTTCTTTTAAAACTTAAACTAGACTGTAAACAACAAATCGTGACCGCTAGGAAATCTTACTTCAAAATGTCACTAAATATTATTATTTTATTCACGAAACTCCCAATGTACTCAATTTTACCTCCCCTTTTCCCCTTATGCACTAACTTATTTGCTAGTGTTTCGTGCTCTACACGCCATTTATGACAAGGTTAGAAAGCTACAGCGTTTTTTTAAAATTATTTGTGGAAAAATGTTTCTTTTTGCTTTGGTAAATTAAATGATTGCAAATTAAATATTACTATTATAATCGTTGTAAGATTTTTTTGACATTTTGAAGTAAGATTTCCTTGTTGTTTACATCAAAATCTGATTTCTAGGTTAGGTTCCTTTCCCTCCTCTCTTTACAGTTTAAAAGCACAAAAAGCGTTCCATTGGTTCTAAATTGTGTAGGTCAAGAGTAGAGTAGAGTAGTAGCAGAGTAGGAGTGATAGACGGTGAATGGAAAGCACTAAATATAAATATGACATCCTGGGAGTGGAAACATAATGCTCTATTTTGTCGACTAGGTTGCGCGCTACCAACTTCAGCACACCGAACTACAACTAATCTGGCGGTACATTCAAATGGATCGGTTTATATATACTTTTAGTATTCAAGATTTTTATTTGGGTATTACATACTGAGTATTTCATAACTATAATAGTACAGAGTGTAACAATTATACTATTATACAGTCATGAAGTATTTAGATAAAATCTAGATATAAATACAACACAGAAATAATATATAAAGATACTTTATTTATAAGAGTTATAGTACATAATACATATCTAAACAAAGTTGTGTATAACTGCGTGTCTTTCACAGTATTGTATACTGACCTTTGTTCACAATAAATCGTTAATCACTTTAATACAGTAAACACAAATGTCACTGAAGTTTTATAATGATCGTCATGAGAATAAAATAAGGCACAAAATTAAACCAAAAAATATTTGCATGTTGATCTACTTATATCGTTCCGACCATTCATGATAGAAAAACACGTTGAAATCCCTCAATAACTTTAAAACTTGGTTTGGCTCAACGCAGTTTACGCACAGGTGGGCGAGAAGTTATGAGTTATTTACAAATCTAGGCCACGTCGATAATGTAGTTTTCTAAATGCATACAGCGCTATCGTTTCAGCACAATTAACTAATTTACCACGTGATTACAACAACCAATGGGAGATTGATCGATTTTTTTCTTATTAAGATACTATCCACTGGCGCTTTCACTCACTTTTCCAGCAAGCTTGGTCAGTCTACTTGTATGTAGTCACTGCACTAGTTACAAAGAAAAAAAATATGATTTGTAATATGTAATTGTTATTAAAGGCAATTATTGTTGATGTACTTTTGTATTAGAAACTACGAGTGTTTGCATTCAAAATTATTCGTGTCTGTCTCCTATAAAACCCACCTTAATGTGACAAAAAAAAAGGGTTCTATATCTTGAAGAAACGGATTTTCTTCCTAATGCATTCATAATTTTAAATCCAATATGTTGATAAAGTAATCGTTTTGTCAGAGACGGGCACATTTTGTAAATGAGCAAAATCATAATTCTGTGTCACTATTTGGCAAATTGATGGAGAAATACAAAGCGGATTGAAAACAATTGTTATGAAACTGTTTAATTTAAAGATATTCCCTGATCTACGATTATATCTTGATTTATTAGGTATTGGTTTGCAAAATTACATTTTATGAGTGAATATCGAAACATATCTTAGTGACCTGACAGATAATTTTATTGAACGCTAAAGGCAAATTGGTACTCATGATACAAGAAAATAAGGTATGCTCATCTGAAAACCAAAACTCGTCTTTTTCGCGCATGGCCCTCAGATACGTCATCACTCGGATGTCGCCATTGCTGTTGATGTATTTACCAAATTACTATATTTATTTTAACAAGTTTCAGTTTATTTTTAAATCGATTAGAACATTTTATTTAGTTTTTACTTAATGTTTCGTGTCAGCTTATGCTTGTAGTAATTTCGATTTACGATTTAGTTAGGTGTTATAAGTTCGTTTTAGGTTTTGTGTGGATAAACTGTTTATAAACGTTGTAGTGGAAATTCTTGAGTGACTTTCATTCGTTTGAGGGAGTAGAATAAAAAGAATTGATAAATGAATTTGTAAAAAAGAAAAATAAAACACTGCACTCACAATCATTAATTAATTCTTTCTTTTTTTATCTGCATTGTTTATTCCAACACTGTCTGCATTAATGTTTATACCAGACTAATAGATATTTCAATTGCCATTAAAAAAAAAATTAACCACTTACAATTAGTGAAATTTTAGTACGTGTAAGTACAAACAAGTATGAAGGTAAGAGCTAAAGAAGTGTAGAACACGTTCAGTTGAAGTAAAGCTTGTAATTATTAATGCTTTATTTGCTTCATTGCACTAAAATAAGCAAACATGAAATGTTATACTAAAGGCAAAAAATACTTTACATCAACAGAATCACTCATCACAAAGCAATAACGATTTTGCATTCAATTGAAAATTACATTTAAAATGTGAATTATCTAAAATTTTGTTTCAATGCAAATTTGATTGAAGGAAATGGCAAAAAAAACAGTTTTATTGGTTTTGATAGGATAGATTTAAAAAAAAAAATGGGAGTTAATTTTCTTTACATTGGTGATATCTATTAAATTATTGGATTGGTAGTACTGCTGGCCCTCAAATACGTCACACCTTGATGCGCAAGAGCATACCTTATTTTCTTGTATCATATTGGTATTCATATATTCTAATATCTAAATATATATTTATAGACAAATTAATAGTATCACTGTTTCAATAAACCATTTTCTTTGACTTTATCCGCTTTTTACACCTGAAAAACATTTATTACGTTTTTTTAGCTATTTTATTATTAAAAAATATGTAAATCATGTCGCATTCTCCAACTACGGGTCTTAATATTACATCAAAAACACACAAGAGATTACATATCTGAATAAAAACATTGCCTAAAAGAAAGATTAAAAATGAGGAGCAATCATAACCTCAAACTTCAAATTGTCACACTATTGACTACTGGAATATTCATCCAACATGACCAATGTAAAAAAAAATCCGTAAATTGCTCCAAAAAACAATAAACGATCTCTGGAATACTCTCCCTTAACCATAAAAACGATTTTATTCTATCTTCTCATGGCCCAGGCTCAAAACAATAAGATACACCATGATAATCTTGATAGGTACTACTGTGGAAATAACTATTTATAAAGTCAAAGTTCGTTACTAAAACCATCTTTTCGTTATTTCACCGCATCAAGTATGTACTCGCGAAAAAAGCAAACACTTTTGACGTACATAACTGACGTTTCTAACGTCAACACGCGTCTCTCCATTTTCAATTCGTATCTTTATGACGCCCCTATAGATACCAGCTCCAGGAGGACCTCCTAGACAAGGATCAGACGGTCGAGAGCCTTCAGCGCAAATTGGCCGGTCTGCAGGCTGAGATGCGCATGATCGTCAAAGAGAATAATCTCCTCAACGATAGACTAGAAAAAACTCAGGTACTATAAAAATCGCGCGCCGCTAAAAACATAGTTGTTAGAATTTACGTAGCACAGACATTCGAACGTGAAAGTTATTTTTTGCCGTTTGTTGATTTTATAGCGGATGCAACAGGTTTCCAGCAAAGGGGTGAGTACTCTTTAACACGTATTTTCTTATCTGTTATTATTCACAATTTTAATCTTTGACGTCTAGTTGTCAGTTGGTCGTAAGTGTATGCAATTGTGTTTGACAAGTAGAATGAAGTTCCGTTTGAAGCTAAATTATTTCTAAAATAATGTCATTTTAGTTCAGTTTGGAACTCAAACGATTATTGTGTACACTTTGTACGAAAATACATATATTAAAAACTAAGTAGTTATATAAAAAGGGTTGTCAAGCAGAAATTCAAATTTAAAAAACATGTTATTTTGAGATGGATGACGGCTTTATGTTGTATGATTTTTTTTCTTTGTAATTAACATTTTAATCTATTCATTTGATATCGATATTAAAGAAATGACATTTTGTTAATATTTATCAAAAATTACATGCAATAAGGACTTGCTTCTTGCGTACCACACCATATGTAAATGTTTGCTCTAATTAAAATTAGAGAATTGCTTTTTATGTTCTGTTTCTTATTTTTACTAACAGCATTCTAATAGTAAGTATACAAACTTTGTTTATATCAGTGTTATTTTGGATTTTCATTAAATAATGTTTTTTTTTTGTTTATGTTAATACTGTCAGACAATTTTAAATTGAAAACTACCCTTTTATGACCACTTTATCCTAAATTTTTAGTTTTTGGCAATAATCAAAAATCGAGGACGTTGTAAAGGGTTGTCTACAAGGTCACGAAATACTGTCATTTTTGTTATTCAATTCAGAGTTTTTCCCCTTTCTGCAACAAGGTATTCAATTCCTTCCAAAGCAAAAACACTTGTATTTATAATATCAGTTTAACATAACCTCAAACCGGTTGACGGTGACACTCTACTCTCTACTCAGTGTGATCAACAGAAGAAATGCTGATAAATACAGGGTTATTTAAGTTATACGGCACTGAATACTCCGGCCAAAATACATAACGTTAAAAAAGTTTTACTTTTTACTTATATGAGGTTTTATTTTGTGGTTACTTTTTACTTACAGTTATTTGCATATTACACAGAGGTGTTCCAAAGGCCTTAAAAGTATCAAAGTTCTGTTTTTCTTTTCTTTTAATAGAGAACCTTTATTTTATATTAGTACATTTTTGGATTCTCCGATCGAAATAGCTACCTGTTTTAATAAATTTGAATTTTGTGAAAATCTAACCTAATTTTCAAATACTATATTTGCGAAAATTGCAGTGAAGTAGTTTATAATACAATTATAATAAACTTGCCATCTTATACAGGCTGTACGAATACGACAAATAACATTTGGTGTTACTATAATCGGCTTTTTTTTCTTCTGAGATCGTAATGTTGATTAGAATCACCCCTAAAAAAAATATATCTAATTGCCTATGATATTTTGGCCACAGCATTCCATGGCGTACAGCGTGAATGAGTCTGCATATTTAAAAAATAAATTAGCGCTGGGCAAGATAGGAAAAGCAAGAACTTTTTTTTTACAATGATTAGACATACTCGTGTTTTGTTGGCTCTTGGGAAATCGTTAGACATCAGCCAAGTGGCGCTTCACCTCTCTTGTCCAACGCTAGAAATAATACTACTTTTATGAGACTATACCCGCAAATTGAGCACAGAATTAATGAAAAATACCATTATACGACATATACCGGGCTTTTATTTCAAAGCTAGCCACCCGGAATAACTTTTAAAATACCTTGAATTGAACTTAACAAGAAAATAGTTCAATTTCGATTTACGAGGGGATAAGTTTGACACATATCTGCGACCCTGTCCAACTTTTGAATTAGACAAATCGTGACGCTTTTCTCTCCGAAGGGAAAGTAGTTTAGGTATTAATCCTCAGAGGCGCTGGAGTCAACATGCAAGTACATAAAGTTGCCTACATATAAGGAAAGGAATTTCAAAAAATATGTTAATAGGATTGCATATAATTTATGCGCAAGTATGCTACCACAATTATCATTTCCTCTAGGTTGAAAAATCGTTTATATTTCTTAACCATTTCAATAAATTTATTTAATTTAATTGATAAGTAGCACCTCTTTTAAGGAAACTTGTTATTCTAGAACAAAATTGATTCCAAAAATGTCTTCATACGTTTACAAATGGATGTTGTTGCTCGAAAATCGACTGTATTACTGTGATAATTTATCACGTTTTTGCATAGAATGTACGCTTACAACAGTAATGCATTCAACTTTCAAACAATAATTATATAAGAGTATAACAGTAGGATATTAATTCAAAATTTGCGCTCTTAGTGACGCGAACGCCCTCTATGGATTGATACCAGAACTTTCCAAAATCGGTCCCCATCATATTGCACAGGCGTAGCAACTTTTTATCGTTAAGTTAACTATCTCTAGTGTACCTTATCTCTGATTTCAACCCAAAATCGAAAAAAAATCGATATTTTGAAACTTTAAAGGGGCATAACTTGGAACAAAATGATCCGATTTTAAAAAATAACGCGCCAAAGATTGCTAATAACAAGACCTTCCTATTTGAACTTTTTGATGTGATTTTCACTCCCGATTAGGGGTTAAAACTACGATTTGATTTAATCAGTCTATTTACTATGATTTTATTTTTACTTTCGACTCTCCATTTAGGATAGTCCGAGACGCAAGAAAATGCCTTGCGGTAAAGGAAAAGGAATATGTCCTGCGGACGTTGAAGGACGTCTCAATGAATATTCAGAGACCACTCAACAGCTGGTAAGTATGCAAAACTTTAATTTTGTCCGATAAGTGTTTGTTATAGTTTACGTATAAATTGTGTTTTCTAATTTTACTTAAATTGTTCTTAAAGTGGATGTTAATATATTCTTGGTTATATCTGACATATCTTTTTTTTGTACTGGAATTATATCATGAACATTAAATGTTTGTAAGTTTTCGAAGGGGTAATTGACTTCTTCAAAGTTAATTTGCAGTAAGTGGAATTGAGGATAATTAATCTTCAGTGTTGCTTTTAATTGATAATTTCTGCAACATAAATTAGAATAGACCTCGAAAAATTCCCATTAATGCTTTTATGTAGTCTTCTGGGGTACATACATCTAAACTCCTGATAATCTATACCATATGTGGGCAACAACTGGCCTGATTTGATCTGGCCCGTGAGACATTTTGAAAAACCCAATTAAAAAAATATTACACTACTTACTCATACTCACTCCAAATGAGGAAGATTGAGTGATATGGGGTTTGTCGCTTGCTCCTGCGGAATCAAGTGAGCGAGCAAGCTGAGTGGCGGCGATCATCAAAGAGTGAGGCGGCAAATATCAAAGCCCTTGATGTTTGCCGCCTCATTGGCAGCGCAACAAAAGATTATAGCTTCTCAACTGTTCTACACTAGACGATTCTAGATCATTCCTTCATTTTGTCTATATAAGCGGGTGGATGGGCCGAACTTTAGTTCAGTTCTATTTGAGCTACCGAGGTGATAACTTCGACAAGCGGTATCCTAGCGAACTGCTAGTGCCGTCAATTTGCGTTGTGACTTTGTGTGCATCTTGAGTGCTTACTAATTATATTTTGTTATTAAGTTTATCGAACGAAAAGTAAACGAAAATGATGTCTGGTGGAAAGAAACGAAAAGTAGATGCAGAGGGTCGCCAGTTTCAAGAAAAATGGATTGAAGAATTCTTTTTTATCTTGCACAATGGTAAGCCTATTTGTTTGCTGTGTAATGAATCCATTTCAGTGATGAAAGAATTCAATATAAAGAGGCATTACTCAACTAAGCATCCATAAATGCTGCACTCCCTGACAGGACAAATAAGAAAAGACAAAATCCAGAAGCTTACCGCAAATTTGGAAAAACAGCAGCAAATGTTTCATAAACAAAGAACACAACTTGAGAATGTTGTGAAAGCTAGTTTATAGTTAGTTCAAAATTGGCAAAGTCATTAAAACCATTTGCCGAAGGAGAATTTATCAAGGAGTGTATGTTAGAAGTTTGCAATGTTTTGTGTCCTGAAAAGAAAAATGAATTTGAAAAAATTAGTTTGTCAAGACGAACTGTTGCCCGACGTATAGAAATGATGGCTAATGATATAAAAACAACTTTCACTGACCGTATGGCTGGTTTTGAATCATTTTCCATAACATTAGACGAGAGCACCGATTTGTCTGACACAGCTCAACTGGCTATACTTATTCGAGGTGTTGATAAGGAGTTCACTGTTTCTGAGGAATTGCTTGCTTTACAGCCGCTAAAAGGAACCACTACAGGAGAGGACATTTTTAATGAAGTTGAAAAGGTATTCACAAGTTTTGGTTTGCCATGGTCAAAATTAGTTGGTGTATGCGCAGATGGTGCACCTTCTATGGTCGGCTTACGTGAAGGTTTCATCGGAATTTTGTATGAAAAAGCAACTGAATTAAATGTGCAAAAAGATGATTTGATAGTTCTTCATGCATTATCCACCAACAGAACTTGTGTTCTAAGTCCATTCGAGTTCAGAATGTTATGAATGTGGTAGTAAAAACCATCCATTTTATTCGATCCCGAGGGCGTAACTATCGTCAGTTCAAGGCGCTTTTGGATAAAATATCAGCTGAATATGACGACGTAACATATTATTGCGAAGTCAAATGGTTAAGCAAAGGAAAAATGCTGAAACGGTTTTACTAGCTTAGAAATGAGATAGCAGTTTTTATGCAAATATAAGATAAATCACTATCTGAATTGAGTGACCCAAAATGGATATGTGACTTAGCATTGCTGGTCAACCTTACAGGCCATTTGAATGATTTAAATTTGAAACTTCAAAAACAAGACAGTTAGTAAATGATTTGTACAGCCATTTGAAAGCGTTTCAAAACAAAATCCGCTTATGGAGGCACAGTTGCTGTCTGTAATAGTTACCATTTCACCACGCTCTCTGCGTATGAAAATACTGCTTATGCTCAATATGCTGAAGAACTCAAGTTACTGTCGGAGTAATTTTCGAATAGATTTAGCGATTTTAAAAACATGGAAGACAGTTTCAATTTATTAGCTACTCCAACAAAAAGTAATGTACAAAATGCTCCAATACACTTGCAAATGGAGTTGATCGAGCTTCAAGAAAACTCACTCCTAAAATCTAAATTTGAAGACGTGGAGTTGTGCGATTTCTACAAAAAATCTCCTCGAAAGAAGACCATGTTCCGGAGCTTAGAAAATTCGCAAGAAGATTGATTTGTGCGTTTGGCAGTACTTATAAATGCGAACAGTTCTTTTCAATGATGAAAGTTAATAAATCAAAACATAGTGAGCAAGGCTGACTGACGATAATTTGGAAAATTCTTTACGTCTTTGTATCAGTGGAATTCATCCAAACATCGATGGATTAGTTTTTCAAATTCAAGCTCAAGTGTCTCATTGATTTCGTTGTCGCTATTTAACTTTCGTATATAGTTTGTAATAATTTCAAATTTCACTATTTAATTATAATGTTGTACCTATTTTTTTCATTTCATTTTCTTATTTTAATAAATTGGATTATAATAACATTGTCGTATTATTTCATGTCTGATATCTATCGCTAAAAATTATGAACACCACTTTAAAATGCACTACTTTTAAACGCGGCCCGCGAACGTATTTGCACACTAAAGTTTGGCCCACAACATGTCAAAGGTTGACCATACTTGATCTATACCTTTGAAAATATTACACCAAATCACAAAGTAAAAATCTTTAAATTATAGGAAAGGCAACTGTCAGAAATGGAAGAAGAGGTACGCACAATGCAAAACGAGCTGTTGACCGTCAGACAAGAGAGGATGCACCTAGAACAGCACAGGAGGATGATGAGCTGTCCCAACACCTGCCCTCCGTTCCCACCCTGTATGCCCCCACCATGTCCCAACGCGCCCCCCTGTCCTAACGCGAATCATCCATGCACCGCCCCGCCTTGCCATCGTCCGGTAGACAGCGTTGCCACGCCGAATGTCCTTGGGCAATTAAATTAAATTTGCCTCCTCACCGTTTTACAGCCCCCTTGTCCGGCCTGCTGTCCAGCCCCGTGCAACATGAACAAGGGCCCGTCGTGCGAACAGCTACTGCGGGAATTGAGGGAGAAATACACCTACCTCCAGGAGGATTATAAGGGGAAGCTGACCGAAGTGGCCGGCTTAAGGGCGGAAGTCGATAAGTTGAAGCAGTACCAGACCGATGCCGAGCAGAATAAGAAATTACTGGAGGAGAAGAATAAGGAATGCGCGCGGATGCTGAAGGAGTGTAGGGATATGAAGAAGGTGGTAAGTTACTTTTGCACAGGTTCCTGGACATGAAAGCTACCACCTCTGCCTAATTTGCATATGATAACCGGTGAAAGTATCAATGTCAACTCTCAGATGGAGCTTGTGATATAAATGGAAAAAGGGTTGCCTACACTAGGTGTTTCACCAGCAGAGAATTGCTCTATAACTCCTAAAATGATGCTCAATTGTTTTTTTTTTGTTCTAAGGCGTTAGATGTAGAACAACTTTTCATCTTTGGCTTTTCGTCGTATCTCTAACAACAGCAGAGATATCTAGTGTGACAGCTAAAATCGAACATACTGTATATGGTTTCGTATGCGTCTCTAAAATTCTTTGCGTGATTGTACAGTTTTCACTAATTCAAGGTTTTCGATGCGGTATCGTTTATATGTTGCGTAACGCTGGATGATTCAAGTTTATCATATCGATAACATGCAATGTGCTCTTTGAATCTGATTCCGATCGAACTTTTTGTTTGTCCAATATAAATTTTGTCACGCACGCTACAACCGATTTTGTAAATGTCCTGATCTTTCATTGGGATGAGGTTTATCTTTCGCGTGACGTAAAAGATTTCTGAGTTTGTTGTTTTTTCTGAAAATGTCGCCTAAACGTTTTTAAATACAATGAAAAGGTAATTAGACAATTTTTTTTGTCGCGATCGTCTTCGGAAGTTAAAGTCGTGGCACTAACATATACTACGTTTATGCTTTCACTAAATGCGTATTGAATGCGCATTAAGACTATAATTCGATTCTAAATCCTGTAGCATAAACACTTCCAAATGCGCATTATAGCTCCAAATGCGAATTGACAAAATACCGATTTTAATAGTGGTTTCAGAATAATCGTTTGGTCGTATAAACGTTTAATGCGAATTCAAACTGTATTAAAGCAGGTTACCAACAGAGTGTAAACAAACAACATATCACAGGTGAGATAGAGGTTATGTGTATATATAAGTATATTAGTACATATATTGACTTGTGTTAGTTTGAGTTAAGTAATTTTTTCGTCAATATTCTTCACTTCTAATTTTTTTTAAAAAAATCTTCTTTCTCTACCTTTAATCAAAAAAGGTACCACAAAAGTCATATTTTGCATAGTTTTGTGATTCTGCATTATTGTGCCTCTCTTTCTTTTTATTTTTCTTCTTATTCTACATCTTCTGAGCTGTATTTTCTGTTTTATTCGAAGGAAATGCATTTGTTGAAGAGCTAATAATTGTGTCCAAAATCCCACACATAAATTTACTATTTCATTCATGTTTTATTAAAAAAAAAAAACACCGGCAGATATAAATCGTTATATGACAAGTGACAACTGAGGTTGTATAAGGTTATGTTTTTCCATCATTAATTTTTGTTACAAACTCAAACGGTTGGCCATAACCCTTGTAAACCGCGGCAAATTTCAAAATATTTCAGTGCGTATTATTTTTATTGCGCATTGCGTGAAAAGCATAAACTGATGAAGTTTTCGATTCGTACTTATTAATTCGCAATTTCTAATGCGCATCTAAAACATATAACCGTAGTAATAGTGTTTACATTTAATTTTCTTTACGCTCTGGACTACGTCTATGGAAGAGTAATCATTATAGTTCGCTACCTTTTTAATGAATTGGATTTTTTTTTTAAATTTCGTCTTATGAAGTAGGCATTTTATTAGTCTATTGATTAGAAAATTAATGTCGGCCATTTTATGTTATCCACAGTAATTTGTGTCGGCCATTTTGAATCTATTTGTACTGGTTTCTTTTCTATAGATGTCTATTTCTAATTTATTATTGTTTCTTATCGCTAAACTATCTAGAAAAGGAAGTTTGGTTGTTCATCTATTCTTCTACAGTAAAGTTAATACTATCGAATTTTAAATTTAGTTTTGAGACAAAATCCGTAATAGTTCAGTTCTTCAGGATAACTGAACTCAGTTCAGTTCAGTTATCCTGAAGAAGCTGTCAGTATGAACAGCGAAACGTCGAGCGAAAGTTTTGACATACGGCGAAACCCGCAAGAAGCTGTTAGTTATAGTTACACCGGCCCGGCCGTGAAAGCCTACGCAGTGTCATCCGTAATAGTTGTTTTGGTGATGCCGAAAATCGCGAAAATATCATCTACATACCTCAACCGAATTCTCAAAATCGGTTGCAGGGGATGTGATAAAATTTATATCGGACAAACAAAGCGTTCGATCGGAACCAGATTCAAAGAGCACATTGCATGTTACCGATATGAAAAACTGTTGTAGCGAGGAGTGATTTGATTTATGTTATTGTGTCTCTCACTATGCTACAGTTCTTGCGATATCATTTGAACTGTACCATAATAGTGAAAATTATGACGGTTAACTTGACAGTTCTTGTGGATGGTAACTTCATCGCCAAATGAAATTTTATTGAAGAATCCTACTTTTCCTCGCTGTTTTTCTAGCTCCCACTGACAATACATCAATTTTCGATTGTAATCACGTTAATCTAGTTCTTGGACTAATTGTGAATGAGGAGAATGAAATTTCTTTTTGCTTAAAATGCATCATACTGACGTCAATGAAATTCTAGTTGTACCTACGATCGTCCGCATAGAAATACTACCCCAATTCTTCTTTCGAAAACTTCATTTTCTACAAATATTTGCACTAAATACGATTAAATGTCAAAAAAGCGATTCTCATTATACCTGATAGTAATAGTAATAGTGGCGCCAACGGTGAACACGTGCGACACATGATTCGACAGGTCGTATAAATGCTGCAAACTTCTCCTAGACCACTCACCACAAACTGCACTAAACTGGACGTACGTTTCGATAGCAAAGCTATCATCATTAGCAGAAACACTGAACTGTCGTGTAAAACAAACGTCATCAAGCAACCCTAACAGCCAGAAATATTACATAGATATTTTTAAAAATATATATTTCATAAATATTTTTCGTGAGGTTTTTGAATATATTTTTCATATTTTTTTTCTAAATATAGATAAAATATTCAATTAAAATATTTATTCCATATTTTAAAATTAATGTCAGCGCTATATTTTTTCTAAAATATTTGTAAAATATTTATATGAAAACTGAGATTTTTTATGCAATCTATTTAATTTGTCAAAATGAACTAAAATTGTTCTTGGTTATTTAGAATGTATAACGTCAATAACGAAAAGTTGAAACATACATAGAGTTGTCTAAAAGGCAAGAACTTGTTTCTTCACACTCACCATACAAGTTAATAATCAATAATTCTGGCATCTTTTAAGGCATACTGAAGGTTTACCAAATTAATCACTATTTTTTAATTGAAGTGTTCTAAATAAAAAAAAAATAAACGTATTTATTAGCATTTTATTTGAATAAGCCAATAAAAATGAAAAATACTCATTTTTAAGTCTAGCCTTGGCTGGTGTCAGGTACAACCCTATGGCTTTTTTCATATCTTCGGTAGTGGCGCTCTCATGGCGTTTCCTTGTGGCCTCTAAAATAATGCCAATTATATTAGATCATACCATGAATCGTATAACATTATCAACACCTACTAATACATTTGGAGCATTTACAATTAATTGGAGTGGTAGCTACATTCTAATACTTACGATACTTATTTTTACTTTATTTCATAATATTTGAAAACATTCTACGTATAAACAATAAAACAACCCAACGTATTCTAACCTCTATTTGAGGTTATGACGCTTATCTACCGAGATGAACCTCTTAAGCAAATCAACTAGCAATTTATCTGGTAGATGCAGTACATATATGATGCATAAAATTCCTACAATTATATTATTAAACGATTTCTGTACATAGCGATATTGATCATTCCAATTATCTTATAGATGCCATGACATGTTCAAAGTTTTGCTTACCTCGTAGTTACCACAAAAACTAAAACACACCCCGCAACAATTAATTACACAGTTAACCCTAATCTGCCCTAATCGTATACATATAAAACTATAACATGTAACGGACAAACGAATGAAAACGTTGATGATACGCTCGTGCGCGTATGCATTCTATGTACCTAATCCATAGACGCATAAACAATACTAAATCATATAACACCGGCACCGTAATGAATAGAGGTGTTGTGTTGACGCTCGCAACTTACAAATATTACAAATAATATAGTACAAAACGCAGATATATTAATAGAAAAGTTACAGCGCTCAACTTATATACTAATTAAATCATATTAGATATATATTATCTAATTTAATCTTTTAAACTATCATTTTAAATAGGTACATACCTATTTAATATGTATGCATATTTTACCCATTTTATATTATTCGTCCTACGCACCAAATGTACAAAAGCAAAAATTAATTTTTTTTTTTATATATGAAATAAATATTTACAGAAATACAAAGCAAAATATTCTTGCAGAGTTATGAAAAATATATTGGGAAAACATTTGCAATAAAATATTATTAATGCTACATAACATATATATTTTTTAAATGTTTTCCTAATATATTTTCTATAATATATTTTATGCATATTATATTAATATAACTAATATTCAAGAAAGATTTAATATTTTTTAAATATTTATAAAATATGAAATAAATATAGTTGGTCACTGGGGAAGTCATGAAATAAACCAATAAACGTCAGAAATTTATTCAAATTATGTACCTACAGCGATGAACGCCCTCTAAGAGTTGATATCGGTACTTCAAACATTATCCCCTACCGCCGTCGCAAATGTATATCATTAAGTTTTCCATCTCGTGGCTATATATTATCTCTTATCAAAAGCATTGAGGGTTTGAAATATCTTAGGCAGGCTTAGGGAGGGAGCAGACTACAGAATTGGAGCAACAGCTAACCGTCTGCAAAGCCAGGTATCGGGAAGCGAAGGACGAATTGGAAGAGGTCAGAGCCTTGGTGGAGGAGCACAAGGCGCAGATGGAAGAATATCGAAACAAATACATGCAGGCCCAGCAAACAGTCGAGGAACAACGGCGTCAGATCGACATGATGGAGTTGGAGAATTCGCGCATCGGCGAACAGGTCAATTTGGAGATACAGCGCGTCAAGAATCAGTTCCAAGAGAAGCTGCAGGAACTCACTCCGTTGCCGGATATCCTGAAGGCGACGCAGAAGAAGCTGCAGGAGGTGCAGCAGATGCACCTGCTGGCTGAGCGGAAGAACGAGCTGCTGTTGAAGGACTTGCAGGCGTGCAGAGACAAGGTGTTCGTGATCGTTGGCAATTTTTACTGGGCGTATTGTAGATAATTTTTTTTTTATCGTTGTGCTTTAGGCTGCTGAACTTGAAATGGAACTGGAACAGATCAGGGGCAACGCAGAGGATGGTGTCGGTGAAGTAGGTAAGATTCACGCGGAGAGAATTGCAATTTTTTTTTATATATTAAAAGCATTTATAGCAGTTTGCACAATAACAAATGTTGCTTGGGTATGTTTATCTGGTTTTGATTTATACGAGCCATTTAGCAGGACTGATAGTCCATGAACTATTCGAGCTAATTCAATGACTGCATTGCCAGCTTTATGCTACGGTCGCTTGCGAGTGCGAGTTTGGCACGTGGCTCCTAGCGGGCGCACAAACTGAACTCTTTTTCACTTAGTAGGTGATTGAGCTTGAGATGTGATTAGCGATGAAAGTGGGTTTATACACTTGGAGGAGCTTTGATGACGCCTAGTTCCTAGTGTTATTCCCCTTTCATTGCTTATGCTAGTATGGTTATTAGGTGTTAAGGAAACAGCGGTCACGTAGATACTCGTTTATTGTAGGTCTTGTCAGTCATTAATACATACAATATATGCAACCCATATCACTTAATAATATTATGTATTGCATACATATAACAATGGTGATTCCTACAATAGACCATGAGGCTCTCCTGGCGGCATATTCCATCGTTCATTGCATTAGGCATTTTTTTTTGATGTTTCATTACGTCATGGTAAGCCGTTCTTGGAATCACAATCATACACAGTCTGGTTGTCGTTATGAGCCATCTAACGGGACTGTTATTCCATGAACTATGCGACTGAGTTCAATGACTGCACTGCCAGCTTTATGCTATGGTCCCTTGCGGGTGATAATTTCAGCGTGTGGCTCCTAGGGAGCGCACAAACTGAACTCTTTTCGCCTAGTGGGTGATTGTACATAAAACTTGAGATGTTGAAACAAAGGGAATTGCACTCAATTGGGTTAATGAACAAAGCTTTTTGTAGATGTGAACTTTTCTGGGTATCAATATCGGAGTACCTGAAGGTTCTGCTTTGGGTACCACTTTATTATTTTTATAATTAATAATTTAACATATATTTGCAGCAGTTATTTTGTATGCTGATGTCTGATACAAATATTTAATATTATAAATTGTATAAACGTAATTAGTATATTAAATCAGGCAAATATACAGGGTCGCTAAAAAGTATGGATACAGTTAAATATTATGAAAACTATTCAACAAAACTTGTTGAAATTTGGTACATGGTTAAAAGTATTTAAATTCTATCGTCTAAGATGTTCTTCAAATTTCTATCTTCATTTGTTCTGGGGATACAAGGCTAACTTGATTTTTTTTTTAAATGGCACGAAGGGTCAAATTTAATATTTTTGAAAAGAGATTTTTTTCTGCGTTCTGTGATGTAACACATCCATATCTTATTTTAATCGAAACTTTAAAAAAAAATATATTCGAACTAGTAAAATTTTGAAAAATGAAAAATTTTGTTAGCCTTTGTTGTTGTCTTTATCTATCGTTACTTCTTTGCTGCGTGAAGTTTGACCAAAAATAAATAATAATAGTTAATAATAATTGTAAAAATAACACATTTAACTGAAACAGAACAGATTTTAATAAAAAGAAGCTCAAACAAGAAATTACATAATTTTATGTTACAAAAGATGTTCGAAATGATTTCCATTTACCTCCTGGCAATAATGAACACGTTGAGCAAAATGTTGCAAAGAATCAATCAAAATATTTGGAGAATTACTGGCAATTTTGTTTCTTATACGTTCTTGTTGGTGTTCGATTTGTAATGGTCTGTTGACATACACTTGATTTTTTACATAACCCCACAGGAAAAAATCAATTGGGTCAGATCAGGAGACCTAGCTAGCCATTCAATAGCCCCCCTTCGCCCTATCCATCTACCGGGAAATGTTTCATCCAAATATTTGCGCACTTGACGACCAAAATGCGGCGGTGCTCCGTCTTGTTGAAACCATATGGTTTCTGTTGGTATACAATTTCGATTGCCGTGATTTGGAAATACATATTTCCCTAAGTCATGGAACAATATGTTGTTGTAAAAGTTGCAAATATCATTCAGACGTTAAATTGCCGTTAATAAAAAAAGGACCTACGATATTCCGACCAATAATGCCACACCAAACATTAATTTTCTTGCTGCGTATGAACCTGCTCCATCCAATGCGGATTTCTGTCAGATCAATATCGACAGTTATGGCGGTTAACATATCCATTTAGACAAAAAGTTGACTCATCAGAGAAGAGGACTCGATTAAGAAATTTACCATCCTGATGTATTCTGTGCATCATAGTTTCGCAAAATTCGGTTCTGCGGTCAAAATCGTCGTCACTTAATTCTTGTAGCAAGTGAATTTTATAAGGATGATATTTCTCGCGTTTCATTATTTTTTGTATGGATCCTCTACTCATGTTGTGGTTCAACGCCAACTGTTGTACTAAATTTTTTGGATTTTCTACCACATCCAACATAACATTCAAAGAATTTTCTTCGTTGGTAATAATTCGAGGTCGCCCTAGGACTTGCACGGTCTTTAACGCTACCAGTTTCTTGAAATCTTTGTAAGGTTTTTGAAACCGTCGTCCTGGAGATCGGTTCACGGTTTGGATGAATTTCATTAAAAAGAGTCACTACTTGAGCACAACTTCGTTTTCTGTCGCCATAACCAACCATCATGAGAATTTCTATACGCTCAGTTTCGCTTAAATGTACATTGTTAAACAAATATTGCGCACAAATTTAATTTTTGGCGAAGTGACACATCGTCAATAACAGCATTTTCAAAGCTAACTTTAGTTTTATTTTCCAGAATTAAATTTTTGAATTTAATTTTTTTTGCCTTTTAATAAAAATAAAGGTGGGCATGTGTTACATTACTGAATTCAGAAAAAAATGCTCTTTTTAAAAATATCAAATTTGACCACCCGTGCCATTAAAAAAAAATCAAGTTAGCCTTGTATTTTCAAAATAAATGATGGTAGAAAATTGAAAGAAATCTCAGATGATAGAATTTAAACACTTCTAATTGTATGCCAAATATCAACGAGCTCTGCTAAACCGTTCTGAAAATATTTAACTGTATCCATATTTTTTAGCGATCCTGTATATAAAATTATCGGGCAGATGAGTTATAAATTACAAAAAAAAAATCTTTTCACCACAAATTCTTTATTTTTAATTTTCTCCGAACTAAGGTCTCGTTTTACAGGTCAGCTCCGGAAGCGTCTAGAAGATACCTTAGAGAAATTGACCGAGTGCCAGGAGGAGAACGAAAGGCTGAAAACTGAACTGGCCAACTTGCAAGAACACGTCGAAGACGTGGAGAGGCAATTGGCCGAGAAAGCCCACGAGGTCGCCCAATTAACGGCCGAGGTCGAAAACGTTCGCGAAGAATCGGCCCGCCAGGTGGCCAGAACCAAGGAGCGTTGCGAGACGATCCGACGCTCGATGCAATTGCAAATCACCGAACTGGAAAGGCAACTGGCGTCCTGCCGAGCGCTGACCAGGGCCGCCCAGAAGGACAGGGACGAGATCAGGCAGAAGATGCAGGCGCAGATCAACAATCTGAACGAGAACTTCGAGGACGCCCAGATGCGGATCAGGAACCTGCAGGGGCACGTGAACTTCCTGAAGCACTCGTACACGAACGTGTGCCCGCCGCCGGATATGTGCAATTGCGGCGCCACCAACGAGGGCGGTCCCGAGCCGGTGGGGATGACTGGTAGCGATCCGATGGCCAGGTGCAACGCAAAATTCTAAATTTAGTGGTGGGTAGGGTGTAGGCGCAACACGCAACAAGACGGGGAGATGTATTTTAGATAAAATAAAGGAAATGTTTTTAACGACGCAGATGTGTTTTCCTTTTTCGAAGTAAATATTGGTTTGTTTCATTTTTTGAAAAATATCGCAGATTGGTCGGTGTTTATAAGGAAATTGTAGTATAACTATAACTTCTTCTTGCGGGTTTCGCTGTGTGTCAAAACTTTCGCTCGACGTGTCGCTGTTCATACTGACAGCTTCTTCAGGATAACTGAACTGATTCTCATGGTCCGACATTCTTCTTATATACGCCCCTGGGCATCCAACCGTGTAGTTCCGCTCCATTGACCGTGACGGTTCGTAGTAGGCTCTTCCACGTGTTGCTAAGGTGGTATCCTTCTTCTCTGTTAACGGTTTTATTCTTCTCTATTTCTATGGCTTTCCTGATGAGACTTCTCCCGTAGTTCTTGGTGGTAGCTATTACTTTTACATTCTTGAAATCCATTTTGTGTCCGGTGTCGTGTATGTGTTCTGCCACCGCTGATTGCTCGGTCTTCTTAATCTTGCGTCCCTCTCGTGTTCTTTTATTCTTATGTCGATGGCTCTTCCTGTTTGTCCGACGTAGCACTGTCCGCATTGGATGTTATCTTGTAGATACTTCTGTGCGCCCCTTGGGTATATTATTATCCTTGCGGTCGGTAGATACTGCTGGATCGACGTTGCAGTCCCGAAGCGTACTTGTACGTTACGTTTCTTCAAATTCGGCCTACTTTTTTTTACAGGTGACTCCTGCTATGTAAGGTAAACACGCCATCCTCTTCGTGGTTCTGTAGTTGTCTCCAGTGTCGTCTTCTTCTTAGTGGCTCTCCTTATGTCGATGTCAGTGTAACCATTCTTCTTTAGTGCTTTCTCCAAATGTATCTTTTCACTGGTAAGATGTTGTTCGTCACTGATGGTTTCGGCTCTGGATAGCAATGTTTGTATTAAGTCTTCTTCTGCATCGGATGATGGTGAGATCTTGCATGCAGATATCTATCGGTGTGCGTCTTCTTTCTAATACTGCGTGCTGTAGCATTCCCTCTTTTGTTTTCTTAACCATAAATCCAGGAAAGGGAGATTTCACTTTTGTTCTTTCTCCATGGTAAACTTGATGGCTGGGTGCTGTGAGTTTATGTGTTCCAAGAAACTGTTGTAGTTTTTTCTTCTCCGTGTTGCCATATTACAAAAGTATCGTCGACATATCGCAGCCAACACTTGGGTTTCATATCGCTGGAACTTAGGGCTTCTTCAAATGCTTCCATAAACAAGTTGGCTATTACTGATGATAAAGGGCTTCCCATTGCTGTTTCGTTCTTCTCTTTAATTATTGTCTTCAGAAATTATTTATTACAATTCAATTTTTTATACACATTTAAAGACAACACAAAACATTTTAAAATTTACTTTAAAATTTACATTTTTCTAACCATTACAAACAAGGTTATTTGTCACGTACGATATTACTATGTGTGAAGCATACTAAATTTAAAGTATTTAAATTTACTTTCTATTATTTTCCCGATAATTCCTTGGATGGCCATGATACTTCATCTTATCAAATCCTTATCCTATAAAATAGTAGGAGTAGTAAAATCTGAGACAGGAACACTTGCTTAACTACTGCTGTGTACTGAATGTACCAAAAAAAATGCAAAAAGAATAAAATAAAAATTAAAATAGCGAAGCTCAACGAATAAAAATTTAAAAGGGCGCAAAAGAACAATTAAACTCAGGGTTACCCTCGCGAATTAAAACTAATCACGAAAAGTAAATTGTGGGTGAAAGAAATCTGACTTTCTTGAATACCCCAAAAATTGAAAAGGTTTAAACAAAAATAAAAGAACAGAATTTTGAATGACGTTAAATCACAATTAAAAATTTATTATTTAAAAAAAAAACCGTGGACAAAGGGTCCTGGCTTAAATCAAAAAAACTGCTATAGACTCTAAATTACAATAGGACAATGCTAAATCCTATATCAAGCAAAAAAAAACAAATTTGTTCAAGAAGATAATCCTTTTTATATCAAACCAATCCACGTGATTTCAAAATTAAAGCAAAATAAATTAATCGTGGACAATTCAAGTAAATTTACAAAAGAAAAATTTAAGTACAAGCACGATGCTTCTATTCACCCAACCCGAGGTGATTAATAATTAAATACAAATCAGCAAAATTAAAAAACAAAAAAAATTAACTCTTTAAACTAAAATATCTTCCCGAACAAAAATTATAAATGATCTTATATCTAAATTGTGTACACAACAATATAATAATTATTATCAAGCGAGTTCCTTGATGGACGACATTTTTTTTTAAGGCGTGGTAATGCCTAAGCTATGTGTTTAGCTTGTCAGGCCCTCGCAGAGCCAAATCTCCCTCCTAATCACCATTACGACCCCGGAAAAAAAACCGATTATCGTAATTGACCAGAGTGTGATTTGAACCCCGGACTCCGTACTGATAGCCAAGCGTGCAAGCCACTCGACTACCAGCCAGGCAATAAATCAATAAACGCGAATTCAAATCTCTGTATCAAATGAAATAAGAAAATGACAGCAAGGTTTTAAAAATATATGTACTCACACTGACAGTCGACCAAGGAACTGCCCTCACAAGGTTAAACAGTCGTATACATATAAAATCCTACTCACGCGCTACGTGCAACGCAGCCGCATCATTCATCGAAGAAAACGTAACAGAAAATAGACTAGCGAAAACTATACATTTTACACAGTAAAATTAATTTAAAACAACTGAACATTTAAATAAAATAAATCATACAAACAATTCATTAACTCTTATACAAAAATAAACATTTGAATTTGTGAAAACCCGCCAGAAACACGGACAAAGGCTGATCTGAGTAAACATGAAAACATCTGAATTTGCGAAAACCGGGGCGCCAGTCCACAGCACTAAGTTTATTGAAATGAAAACTTAATGTGAGACGCGATTTTGCAACAGATTCAGATTTTATCTTCAAAACAAGTAATGTTTGAGAAATCCCTTATCTGACGCCGTGTACAGTGGAAGTACAACCCGAAAACGTCTGACAACAGACTGTTTCTGCCTTCAACTTCTTTCGGAAGGTATATTTACAACATTGAAAAGCCGGGATCAGCAAAGATAGGCTATGTTCGACTGATTCGTGGGTGGTCTTTCGTTGTGCTATTATAAACAAATAGAAAAACAAGTCGACATGGTATAATTGGATGCAGCGTCAAAACAACAGAAAATGTACGTACCGATGTGGGAAATAGCATTACTGATAATTTAGGTAAAAGAGCAATATAAACATTACGTTTCTGGGAAATTCAAATTTGATGTAACACGTTTTTAAAATGAATGCAGTAATTCAGATTTTATTTCTGACGATTAAATTTATTATTTTTAGCATTTCATTATTATTACATTTATGTCATCACTGTTATTACTTTGTTAGCATTGTCGTATTGCATCAATTTTACTGCTAATTTTATGTATGTTGACAATGTTGATATCCTCGGATCCTCGGCGACAATCATCAAATTTATTCTTAAACGCTTTTTTTAACTACCCAAGCCGAAATTAACTCATACGTAATTATCACGGTATCTCCATTAGACACCGCCTCTTTCGCTAAATCATCCGCCTTCTAATTACCGATTGTACCTACGTGAGCCCTAGTCCAAAAAAGTTTTACACCCCTCTCACGTAACCACACTCTAAAGAGATCACAAACTGAATGCCAATACCTCGTCTAATTACTGATTTCACCTACGTGAGCCCTAGTCCAAAAAAGTTTTACACCCCTCTCACGTAACCACACTCTTAAGAGATCACAAACTGAGTATCAATACCCCGTCTTCAATCCCCTTGCGAGCGCGATGCTCGCAAAACGCTGACGAGGTTCCGGTAAGCCTATTGTCATCTCTGAACACATCTCTATCTGTCTCTTAAATCTAACTTATTCCTATGTAGTGGAACTTTCTGTGGCAATATGCCAAGCACCTAATAACCAAACAAATCGGTCGAATTTTTTAAATTTTCTAAAGCTTTTAATACACATACGTTTCGTATAAAATCTCAGTCGCGCCTAACCTACCGGCTGGTTTATTACAACAAATTCTGCCTGAAAATTATTGCAACAGTCTCCTAATTTAAATTTTTGATTATATATTTCAATACCCATATTATAAACAACAAAAGCCCCACCTTGTACCACCTTCACGAGCCATCTAGCAGGATTGATAGTCTATGAACTATCCGAGCTAATTCAATGACTGCATTGCCAGCTACGGTCGCTTACGGATGAGAGTATGACACATTCGTAAAAATTTCCAAACCCTCTCCAGAAGTGTCAATAAATTTGTTATAATACTTTTTAATTCCACGGAATGAATTCGGCCCCCTATATCTAATCGCCCGATTCTAATCTAATTTCCGTTGCCATAATTGAGCCCTCAAATCCTATTTTATTCGCGTCTCTACGAAATCTAATTTCCTTCAAACGTAAATTTACTGGTAATATACTCGAAATAACGCACGCCGCGTTAAATAGATGAACCGAAATAGATAAATACGCGTTCGCGGCTCTAATCACTAACAATCTTTGCGCTCCGATTAATTTTTTTGTTTTTACTGTTACACTGTGGGCCTTGTTGAAAAGAAAAAATAAATTTTCTGATCTAGAAACGAAAATAAATACAACAAAATTCCCTCTTTTGCATCCATACTGATATACGATTTAGTCAAGTTATGGCTAACATAATTCGGTTAAGGAAAAGAAAATTTGAAATTCTTATCATAAAATCGCTTTATTTTATATAAATATATCTCTTATACAAAAATATATACATATTACAAAACTTACATTTACGTGAGGATGAAAAGAAAATTTTAAAAAATATACAATGCCAAAAAATCAATCAATGTTTCTATGTACAACAATTCGATATATGTCTTTTTATAGCTTCGATCTTCAACACGTCAACGATGATTTCAACCACTGCAATAAAACACCACGCTTTATAAAAACTTAATCCATTCCATTTACCTACAACTTACCTCCGCCAAACTCAATTTAATACTGCCGTTTTGCAGGGGATCTTTAGATTCGAATATACCTGAAAATCAAAATAGAAACATGAAACATATAAATGCTCGCGTTAATGAAACAATTTCCTTACTAAATGAGACCGTGAGGTGTAGTATTGCAGAGACGAAATCGCCAAATCGGAGCGTACCATCTTTTCGCATGTATCTCAGGATTAAAATGGCCAGGACATCGCTGCTGAGTTGGAAGCCTACTTCTAGTAAAGCGTCGCGCAGTCTTTCCGCTTTTAATATGCCCGTTTTCTCCTTCGTGTGACTTTTGAACGCCGTTTGCCAGTATTTCAAACTGCACATCAGGTCTTTGAAGTCGTTGAATTGCAGTCTTCCCGTACCTGTAGTCTGAAACAAACGAATTGGGGATGTATATTATAAATAGTTATAAATTAATATGCAGAGATAATACATTTGAAGATACGAGTGGATAAAGGTGCTATGTCGCATTTTAAAAAATGTTTTTTGCATGAATCAAGGTGTTTTATACCCATCTTTCACATAGCACATCGAAAATTCCAGAAATTCAAGAACACTCGAGTCTTGTGAATGTATGAAGGGGTTATGTTACAATACTTTTGAGAAAAATTACATAAAGAAAACTTCATTTCTGAAAAAGTTTGATTTTGTAACATAACATCTTCATCCACTCGTGTCTTCATTTATACGCGGCTGTAGCCAAAGAGGAACTGGCTAAGGACTGAAAATAATTGCAGCCGTGGTAAAAAAATGGAACAAAATGCCATTTAAGATTATTTTTTATGTAGACGTCAAAAACAAATACATATACCAGTACGTGATGTATAAAAATAGTTTAATATAAAAAGTTTAAAACAGAAGAAAAAAGTTACTCCAGTATTTCTTAAGAGTAGACTAGCTACAGGAGTTCTGGGCCAAAATACCATAAGGTTTATACAGGGGGCCTGAAAGTACTTTTTATCACCTCCACTCCTACCTTTCGTCTTGACTGCTTCATGTGATTGGCTGATGAAAGTGTCAGCTTCGAAGCGCGCGAATTTTTAATATTGGCATGGAGCTCCGGGAAGGGAAATAGCTGTTCCCGGAACAATTTATAAACAGCTCTCGAAATATCTCAACAGTTCCAGGAATAACTTCAACAATTCCCGGAACAGCTTAAACAGTTCTCGGAATAGCTCAAACAGCTCTTGGTACAGCTTGAACAGCTCTTAGAATAGCTAAACAGTTCCCGGCTCAACTTAAGCAGTTCCCGGAGCTGTTCAAGCTGTACCAAGAGCTGTTAAAGCCGTTTCAGGAGCTGTTTAAGTTGTTCCGGGAACCTTAAGTAGAGCCAGGAACTGTTTAAGCTGTTCCAGGAACTGTTGAAGCTATTCCTGGAACTGTTGAGCTGTTTCGAGAGCTATTTATAAATTGTTCCGAAAACAGCTGTTTCCCTTCTCGGAGCTCCAGGCGGATATTAAAAATTCGCGCGCTTCGAAGCCGACAGTTTCATCAGCCAATCACATGACGCAGTCCAGACGAAAGGTAGGAGTGTAGGGGATAAAAAATACTTTCAGATCCCCTGTGTAAACCTTATGGGATTTTGGCCCAGAACTCCTGTAGCTATTCTACTCTTAAGGCCGTCTGACAGTCAATTTTCATGTATATTCTTTTGTAATTTTTTCCAGTAATGAAAAATTGAACGTGTCTTACAAAAAAAAAATTCTTTGAAATTGTTTGGTGCGTTTATTTTTATCTTTATCCTTTTCAATCAAAAACGAAATTATAGTGTAATTTCTGCTTTACGCATTGGTAGTAATTAGAATTTATTGGTACCCCTGGATTTTTAAACGTCAATCTCAGATGCTGTCAAAGGTGTGCCAGCCAGAGCAGAGAAGTATGAAAAACTTCAGTTGGTAGAAATATATCTCGTAACATAATTATAATATGCATAGTATTCATTAATTTATATGTAGATTAATATTTTGCAACCGTTATTTAATTATTAAAAGTTACCAAAAATTTAGAAATTTTTTTTTATGTTGACATGTCAAATTTTAGGTTATATGGGGTGAATTGGTGAATAGAAACAATCAAAATGGTGCGGAAGTACACTCCAAGAGCTGTAAAATTTAAAATAATGAAGAATTAAATAGCACAGCAGCAGATGAATACAAAGTCATTTCAATAGTTAGATACCTATTTATTGGGTACTATCGATTTATTTCTGTTCAAATTTTTATACTTTTTGTATAAAGGATATTAGTGTTTCTATATTTTTGACTCATTTTTAGTGAATTTTGATGATTTAAAAACTAATTATGACAAAATTGCAATTTTTAAAACCGTTTTTGATGTTCCTATTGATATTAGACTGGTCCAAATGGGATCAACGGTGATAAGAAGGGAAAAGGGAATAGGGAAAAAGGAAGAGGGAATAAGGAAAAGGGAATAGGGAAGAAGAACAAGGGACTGGGGAAAAGGGAATAGAGATAAGGATATAGGAATAAGGAAAAAATGCTCTAAATCTAAATCTTATAAAAATATTTGTAGGTAAATCTGAGGGCCGTCGATCTGTATAAAATATTGGAAAAACAAACTGAAATAGTTATTTGTATCACTAGGCCAGAAACTACAGTTTTGCGAGTATAAGTACAAGTACGAATACTCGCAAAAGGGTTTCTAGCCGTGTGATACACAATGTTTTTCGGGCCGACGAAACTTAATTTTGAATTGAAAATAGAAAAGAAATTGTGACATTAGGGAGTTGACAGTACAAGTTGGCACACATGTTACATATTTTAGTATTTTGACGTTTCCGAAAATAAATCTTTTTCTGTAATTTTCCTTTATATAATAGTTTAATATCTATTTATCAATAATAGGTGCAATGAAGACACCAGTTCATCTTAGCATGGTTGAACAGTAGCTTAATGACAATTTATTACACATCTGTCATATGAATCTAGTGTGGCCAACCTTTAGTGACATTTTTGACTGCCTAGTCAGTATTATGTTGTAAAAAAGCAAAGAAAAGCTAACTATTTAGGAAGTATTGAGAGGTAATATACATACTCGAAATAACGCACGCCGCGTCTACCGAAATAGATGAATACGCGTTCGCGGCTCTAATCGTTAACAATCTTTGCGCTCCGATTAACTTTTTTGTTTCTATTGTTACACTGTGGGCCTTGTTGAAAAGAAAAAATACATTTTCTGATCTAGAAACGAAAATAAATACAACAAAATTCCCTCTTTTTCCATCCATACTGGTATACGATTTAGTCAAGTTAATAAAGAAATTAAAGTTATGCAAAATTTTAATTGAAATGTTTTATTAATTTTATTATGAAAGAACATGCGGATGACATTTGTCCGTAACTGTATGTATTTTAGTTATGCGATGTTTTCTTTTATTTTTCAATGAAAAATTTTTTATATCATAATGTTATAATAGCCCGAATATCAGATAAACCACACAAATGCTTTCCTTTGTGGTTTTTGCCCGCAAAACTTGTTGCGGCCTTAAACTTGAATGGATACCCTTATTTGAAAACTAATTACATAATAAACAAGGTCGTCAAAAACAACTTTCATAGACAATTTACCAAATGAATAGCGGACATAAAATATGAATTTATCAAATACGAGTAAACATTGCGTATGTGGGCTGGCTCTTCGGCTGGCATAAATAAAATTACCTCCAATAAACAGTTGTATGTATAGTTCAACCTGAGAATATATAATCAAAATTGCGATTCAGATTGTTAACCTTTTTGTGGGAGGAGCTGTACTTCTTAATTGTAAGACTGGTAGCAATGGGTAGTGAAGAAAATCTAAGTAGTTTAAGCGAATAATAGGAACGACGATAATTTGCTTTAGGGTCAATTTAGTAAACAAGTTGAACAATAATTATTTCCGTTAAAAAGTAATACTTACATCCAAAGTCAAAACAACCTGCCGACACACTTCAATCGAAGCACAACTCTTGATATAATCATTCGGTAAACACGCGTCCAACAGTTCTTGCAACTCGAACGCGTTCACCGTCCTATGCTCGTCGGCCAATTGCAGAAAGACAGCTTCGTACTGACTGAAACTTTTACCGTCTAATAGGGGTGGCGCTTTAACTATAGCCGATTTTACCAAAAAAGGGGGCGTGTCTAACAGTTTCAATTTCAACGGTTTACTTGAGTACACCCTCAACGTAAAACCAGATTCTTGCCCGGGTTCGAAAGTGGTCGGAATGATCAGATAACCCCCTTGCTCCAACTGACACCGGTGACTCACTTGTCTACTGTTTGTATATTGCGAATTGACTAACGATTTGTTCTTCTTGAAGAACATCCGTCCGATTGATTCCGTTGTGCTTTTCGGTAGGGAGTATGCGGTGAAGCCGATCACTTTCGGTTCCATGATGCTGTGTTGGTTCAAGGACACTATCACTTCTTCCATTTCGCTGAGGAGTAAATGTAGTTGGGGGATTTATGTGGAAAGGTTTGTCTGGGTTTTTTCGGCATCCGCCACCGAAACACCGCGTTGCCAGTTGCCCTGATACAGCCTCATCTGCCAGGTGTTTTTGTTGTGTAAGCTGGGCTCGTCTCTGCTGGTGTCGTTGTCCAAATGGACCACTTCTAGATGCGTGAAGGTTTTTATAAATTCCGTGTACGGTACCCAAAATTCGTCTTCGGTTAATTTCGCTTGTAATCGTTCTTGTTCGTGAGGTGAAGTTTCGGACCATTCTGGGGAGTCCACCGACCAAGGTCCTACGTATTCTGATGCCGCTCCTAGGGGATTTCGGAGTTTCACTAGTTGGACTCCTTCGCCGCTGAATTTTTCCGCCTATTACACAAAAAGAAAGTCATAACTGGTTATGCTTTGCGTTGTGGCAAACCGCAGACATTAGAAACAGATCAAACATCAACTCATAAACTGTTTTGATTTTATCTTGAGAACCACGTGATCGTAAAATAGGCAACTCAAGTAACATTCTGCTGTGTGCTTAATGTTAACCCCACTAAGACTGCCTTAGTAGCATTCACCAAGAGAAGAAAATCCAATCTTAAAACCATAAAAATGGGTGGGCGAAATATACATGAACTTTTTTGGGTGTCAGTATCGGAGTACCTGAAGGTTCTGCTCTGGGTCCCACTTTACTATTTTTATAATTATTAATTTAACATATGTATATTTGCGGCAGTTATTTTGTATGCTGATCTGATAAAAATATTTAATATTATAAATCGTATAAACGTAATTAGTATATTAAATCAGGCTAAATATACAGGGTGATTCTCAATATATGCGACAAACTTTAAGCGGTGTTACTGGGGTTATTTTGATCATAAAAGTTCATAAGAAATATGTCCAAATCGCTTAGTTGCAAAGTTTAACATGTATAATAGTAAGTTAACATAATTAATGTTTATATTAAATTAACAAAATAATTAGTAAAACAAGATTAACTTATACTAACTGTTGTAAATGACCGCCCCCCAAATGCAATACAAGCTTCTATCCTCCGTCCTATTGACTGGCGAGTCCGCTCTAAAATACCAGGGGTATTTCGAATTGTTTGAAAAGCTGCGATAATACGATTTCTCAGTTCATCGACATTTTCAATGGTAGTCGTATAAACTAATGATTTAAGGCGACCCCAGAGAAAAAAGTCCAAAGAATTAAATCTGGAGACCGAGGAGGCTACGGTTGTAGACCTCCCCGTCCTATCCACCGATCTGGATACATATTGTCCCAAAAACTCGCGAGCAACTAACTAAAATGCGCTGGAGCACCGTCATGCATAAAATACATTTGTAATCTTAATTGCAACGGAACTTCTTCCAGCAGTAGTGGTAGCTCCTCTTCAAGAAAATTGCGCTCTACCTCGCCATTTAACCGCATCGGTAAAAAATGTGGACCTGTCAAGTGATCTCCAACAATTCCGACCTACACATTGACAGAGAATTGATGTTGATGAGGGCGTTCACTAGTTCGTGCGGATTTTCTTCGGCCATATGTGTTATCATGAAATTAATAATCGCGTTTCTAGAGAAAGTAGCCTCGTCGGTGAGAATATTTGAGCCCAATAGTCAGGATTTTGTGCGATTTTGTGTTGCATCCATTGACAAAAGCCACTCTTGCGGAAAATCCGCCGGCAAAAGTGCCTGCACCCGTTGAATGTGATATGGATGCAACAGTTGATCTTTCAATATTCTCCAAACTTGGCTGACTAATGTTTAAAGCAAACGCAATTTTCTGGTGCTTGTAGTAGGATGTTCTCGATTTCATTTAGTACCATTTCTTCAACTTGTGAGATGGGTGCCCGTTATCAGTCGTCCGTTTTTTAAAATTTCCCGTTCACTAAGACGTTGGTGAAGACGCACAAATATGAATGATGCGGGATGATACGGTCGGTGTCGTTCTTCATAAAGACGTCTAGGAGCACGCGAATTTCATTGGCAAGACCGTAAACGAAATGCATAATCATCACATCATCTCAGATTCGTGTAATTCATTTTAGAAAACAAGAAACTGGCCATAAACTAATGAATACTCTGACAACTATTGACAAATATTGAATGACAAATAAACAATTCCCTCTCAACACAATAGTTTTTGAAGAACCAACTGTGATATTATATCGTGTTAGTCATAGTTCATAATTTTATTATTAAACATTCAATAACTTTAAAAACCAACCGTTTTGGACATATACTCATATGAACTTTTAATGTCAAAATAACTTCAAGGAATCAGCTCTTAAAGTTTGTCGCATATATTGAAATCACCCGTATTAACACTCATAAGTTGCCAACACATAGAAAATGACATATATAAATATTGAGTAAATAAAAACTGAGAAAATAAAAAATATAGAAAAAAAAAGTTTAAAGTCATATCTACCGAGAATCAACGCATTCAAACCCTAGAAATCAGAAACATCTAAGAAATATACCTTACCAATTTTGAAGAGGGATCTGAGCTACTAAATAATCTTTAGTTGTTATCAATTTCCAAACAAAATAAGAGAGATGCAGCCGTTGCTTTCAGGATTAAAGAAAAAAACTTGTGGTATTTATATTTAATGTTATACGCACCCTTTCAACAGCATAAATCCTGTAATTACTGCCTATTTGGATACCATTGGCTAGCTTTTCAGTGTGCGATCTCATTTGATAATTGGGAGGCTGTACGGTCGCTGTTATGATCGAGGTCATGTCTAGTAGCTTGTGCAGAAGCCTGGAGCAGGCTGTCATGTCCTGTTTAATTGGATGTTTTCATGATCCCCCAGTCAGGTCTGCTAAACCGTCTAGTAGAGAGCCATATTTGAGAGCTTCGTAAGAACCGTGTAATCTGTAATTTAACATTTATTTAAATTTAGCATCAATTTGCAATTTTCGGAATTTTTTCTTATAACCAGTTTACAACAAGCCAATGAAAATATAACGCCATTGTAATACAGATATATGGTGACGTAAAAAAAAAAATCAGGTAAAAGAAAAACAAAAAAAAAACAGTTTTTTATTGTAAAAAGAAACATTTTGTAATTTTTTTTTTCAGTGAGCAAGCAAGCTCCGCTAAACAAATATGAATTGTAGTTTTAAACAAATAGTAGTTTTTTCAATATATTGTCATGGAAAAACTATGGAAAAATACGACAAGTGATGTAAAACTTAACGAGAGACATGCATATAATAATAATAATATATTTTATTGTAGCTTGGTTAGAAAAATAATACAATACCAGTTCGATACGTCATAATCAATTATCAAATACAATTTACTTGCCAATCAAGAAAGTCTTGGATGTTATAGGGTTTCAGACTACACAGAAAACTAAATAATTTCTTACGAAAAATTGCCAAAGAATTGATTATTTTGAGTTCATTTGGTAGAAAATTTTTAAACACATATAATTTAGACTATTTTGGGTTAAAGTTAGTCTAGTTTTAGGGTAGCAGTAATCGTTTTTGTTTCTAGTATGATAATGAAATAATTGATTTTGATCGAACAGATGTTTATTTTTAAAGAGAAATAATAGTGACTCAAAAATACAGATTCCATATAAAGTCAGGATTTTAGTTTTTTTAAAAAGGCCTCTACATAACTGGTTAAAATTGAGTTTATATAAAGTACGTAATATTTTTTTTGAATTATAAATATTCGAGTATCACTGCATGTCGTTAAAATACAACAGGAAAAGCAGGGGTCCCAAGATACTACCCTGTGGAACGCTCTTATTTACTTTGATATCATTAGAATAGATGGTTTTGCCGTCAGTTGAGACTGAGAGACGTTTGTTTCCTAAATATAGATAGATATCCATGGGGCAGTTCCTCTAAATTCCATAACACTCCGAATTTTTGTATCAATATTTGGTGGTCAATGCTGTCAAATGCCTTTGACAGATCCAATAAAAAGCCACAAAGAATTGTTATTTTCTCCAATGCTGAAATAATCTTTTCTGTAAGTTCAACAGTGCAGTCTAAGTACTTCTGCTTTTGACAAAGCCATGCTGAAACCTGCTTAAGATGTTGTATTTAATTATAAAGTGATAGAGTCGGTTGTAAACGATTTTCTCAAATAACTTCGAGAAGCTTGGCAAGAGACTTATAGGTCGATAATTATTAAGATCGTCGGGGCAACCTTTCTTGTAATGAGGGACAACCTTTGCAGGTTTAAGGCTGTCTGGAAAACATCCAGTTGTAAACGAACTATTTACAATGTGCGTCAGAAGTTTCAAGTAAGCATTTATACATTGTTTAATAAATGATATAGGGATGCCATCCATGCCCGAGGATCCGGAACCTCTCAGGGAGACAACAACCTCTCGAAATTCCTCCTCACATACAGGAAAGAAGTAGAATGAATAAGGATTAGTTTTTATATTTAATTCATTAATAGTATTTGACGTTGCAACTGAAGGCCCGGAAAACAGCTGATTAAAACTATTCGCGAGAGATTCCAAGTCCTCTACCATGGGAAAGGCAGCTGGGTTGCATCTACCCATATGATTATTAATTATATGCCACATATCTTTACTTTTATTGTTTGAGTTTAGAAGTAGATTGCTATATTGATTTCTTTTTTGAGTAATTTTTGCGTTGTCATATGTAAAGTTTATATTTAGTAAATGTTGTTTTATATTTGCTGCATACGTTGAAACTTCCATAGTGTATTTACATTTACTTTACAAAACAAGCTGTTTTTTTTAGGTTAGTTTAGCTAAAATATTTTTGATGTTCCCTAATACCGGAAGTAGTTGCCAACTTTGTTATTTCAAATGGAGAGTTAGTATTTTTATTTCAAATTTGGATTCTACTCTGAATTTTAGGCCAAGTTTATCTAACATACCATGGCCCTTAATCTTTATGCTTTACAAGATATTCGCTTTCTTTAAATAATTTTGTATTACGCAGTGGTACACGAACTTTTAAGTTGCTTGCAGTTGGTACAGTGTAATTTTTTCATTTTCATTGTAGATAATATCCACCAAATGGGGTATCTACTTCCAACAAAGAAATTAAGAAATATTAAACTGACCGCAGGAAGAGAGAGCGCAAAAGAAAAGACCTTCAATTTGTGATAACTCATTTTTTTAAAAATAGCAACCCCTAAGTTTCTCTGCGCCAATCGATTGCGATTAGTTTGGAATATCAACTAAATATTAATACACAGAGATTCAAAATGATTGTCAATTCCGCTCCTATAGATAGTAACAGCGTGTAGGTATGTGCCGGGTGTTTGTAATGAAGGTTTGAACTAAGTCAGTGTTGGAACATAAGAAAGTAAACGGATCTGTCATAAATAAGGAAAACGTAACCTCTATTTGAACTCGCATTATATAAACGACTGGTGTTTCTGCTTGTAAAAATTAAATGTAATTAATTTAACTCTTTAGGAAATTATGATATTACAATTCAGTACTAACTGGTGTTTAACTAAATTTATTTATTACTTTAAATTATAACATACAATTAGTATAATTATTAAGTGACAAAACTGCATCTCTCAGTTCTTCTATGGTATGCATACGGTTTCTATAGATCCTATTTTTTAAATCAGGCGATCTTGGTGGCCATCTTTGTGCTCTAACGACCCTATCAGCAAAAAACTGTTGAAGATATTGGCAGGTTTGTCAAGCTGTATGTGCTGGAGCATTATCGTGCTGAAAATAACCTGCTTCAAGCTCATTTTCCTGTAACTCTGCAATAAACAATTCCAACATCTGTTGGTAACGTTTGGCTGTTACAGTTTCCTCGAAGAAAATTGGCCCTATTATTCGTTGCCTGGACATAGCTAACCAAACTCCAACTTTTACGGGATGCAATTGCGTTTCTCGAAATTCGTGTGGATTTTCTGCAGACCAGATGCAATAGTTTTGTAAATTGATATAGTCTGTTAGATAAAACCAGGCTTCATCCGAGAAAAATGATTTGTTTAGCAAGCATCGCCCCTTAAATTGTTATTAAACCAATGACAATATTCCAATCGCCTATTGTGATCTAATGGTAATAATTCCAGTACCCTAGAAACTTTATAGGGATGAAAATGTAACTTTCTTTTGACAGCTTATTGCGCTGAAGTGTATGTCACTTAATGTTAATATTGATTTTTTACCTGTATGTTGAGCTAATTACCACAGATAAATTTCCTTATTTTCTTACAGTATTCAGAAATACTATTGTTGGTGATATTAGATGTAAATATAAACGGTTTGAAAAAAAATTATAAGATAAATAATGGAAAGATATTACAACACGCACGCCAATGTCGCTAAATGTCAATGTTTTCTTACGACAATCATTTTGAATCACATTTCCAACAAAGAAATTAAGAAATACTAAACTGACTGCAGAGAGAGGGCAAACGAAAAGACCTTCAATTTGTGGTAACTCATTTTTTTTTTAAAATAGCAACCCCTAAGTTTCTCTGCGCCAATCGATTGCAATTAGTTTGGAATATCAACTAAATATTAATATAATACAAATGAATTTGTTAATTATTTATGTTGTAAAAAGAATAACATGAATTTAAAACAATATGTTTTCTAAGTCGAGAATTATAAAAGCCCTAACAATCATAAGAAAAAAAAAAAAAAAAAAGAATACCGCAGTCAGTAGGATTCGAACCTACGCTCCCAGAGGGAATCTGATTTCTAGTCAGACGCCTTAACCGCTCGGCCATGACTGCTGTTGCACTGATTAAACAAGTTTTGAATAGTCGTGAGACAAAAATTGTTGCGATACTCAATAATTAATATAATATACCATGTTATTATAACGATTTTACGAATTCTACAATGTGCAAAGAACAGATTAACTATCACATTTTCCTAAATAGAGATTTTAAGGATGTTGTCTCCAGTTGTAGAATTTATGGCCGACGTTTAAATTAATAAAATAATAAATAAACTTTTTAGTATACAAACAGATTTATCCTGTATAGTTACAGAAAAAAATATCTCATTATTATTAAAAACTATTACGTGATCATTTTAACTCTGACTATTTTAATTAGCGTAGGTTCTGTTTTATTTCATTAACATTACGTAACCGACTTCCTTTTCCCTAACCCAAAGAGAAAGTGTCGAAATGTTTGGCCGGTCGAACGCACGTAATTAAAAACATTGCTTTTTGGTAAGGGAAATTTCATAAACGACTAATTAAATTATGCGCACGGAATTAACTATTGTTGCGATATTGTTCGCTTTGCGCTATCGAAACCCAGAAATGGAGCCGTTTTTTTCACGTCGCTCGGTTACAAAATTGACGGCCTATTGTTTTATTGTAGTGAAATTGCTTTCGTTACAGATTGGGATGGAATGTTTTGTATGTTTATAAGCGAGTACTCGCACTGTTTTTTTGGCGCTTTTTCTGTAGGGATTCCTCCAGGTCTTTTTCCAAAATGTTCAATGTAATAAACCTTTTTAAATTCTAAAACATTCGCGCCTAAATGGGGGCGTGGCTATCACAGCGTTTTCTGCGTATGAGGATATTTTAGTCAGTTGATATAATAGTTTTGATGTGAATATTCGAAAATATATATTAATCTCTATAAAACAAGAACAATCTACGAATGTATTTGTTTAATTATATTTCGTGTGTTAAATAAACGTTAAAACAAGATTTATGCCCTATAAAGATATATTTTTTGTTAAATGTAAGGCTTACTAATCCCATTTGCCTAACCATAATTTGAACTATAATTTTGATCAAGCGTTTTTCGAAAAAATATTTCATCATTAATTTTCATATTTTCTCCTTCCATGTTCCAAAAAAAAAATAATTCATCTAAAAAATCTTCTAATTCGTCTTTTTGTGCCTTCCATTTTTTTTTTTCAGAAAGAAAGAAATCAATTAATATTTTTTTAAATATCTCCATGAATTTGCTCAAAAAATAGCAACCAACAAAAAAATTCAACCAATTCTTTTTTTTTCGAAAAGTACTTTTTTAATTCAAAAAATTCAACCAATTCTTTTTTTCCCGAAAAGTCTACTTTTTTTAATTCTTTTCCTACAATTCGAGATGTTGCCAGAAAAGTGAAATTACATTAAATTAATGAAATAATAAAAAAAAATTAATACACTCCCTTGCATCTATCACTTAAAAAAAATATTTAGGGTGGATCAACTCTTTTTTTTAATCCCCCTCTTTCAGTTCAAAATGTCAAAAATTCATTATTACAAAAATTCAATCTGCCCCCTTACAGCTTCCTTCTTTTTTTCGAAAAGTCTACTTATTTTGATTTTCTTTTTTATTCTATTTCTACAATTCGAGATGTTGCTAAAAAAAAAGCTAAATTAAATTAAATCAGTGAAATTAAAAAAAAATATTAAAAAAGAATAATTCACCCCTTGCACCAACCATTTCAAAAAAAAATATATTTGATAATTATTTTTTTTTTAAATCCGCCTCAGTTCATATTATTAAAAAAAATCATTTAAAAAAAATAATTCACACCTTTTGGACCAACCATTTCAAAAAAAATAATATTTGATCATTTGTTTTTAAATCCCCCTCTCAGTTCATAATGTTAAAAAAAATAATTCACATCCTTGGACCTACCATTTAAAAAAAAAATGTTTGATTAATTCTTTTCTTAAATCTCCCTCTCTCAGTTCATAATGTCAAAAAAAAATCAACTAAAAAAAATAATTCACTCTTGGACCTACCATTAAAAAAAATATTTGATCAATTTTTTTTTTAAATCCCACTCTCTCAGTTAAGTCAGTAATAATTTTAAGAATTCATTATTAAAAAAATTCCGGGCCCTTTCACCTTGCTTTTGAAAAGTCTTTTTATTTTGATTTATTTTTTATTCTTTTCCTACAATCCGCAATGTTGCAAAAAAATACTAAATTAATGAATTTAATATATAATATATAAATAAATAATTCACACTCTTGGAGTTACCATTTAAAAAAAAAAAATTGATCATCAATTTTTTTTAAATAATAAGTTTATATTATAATTTTTTTCCTCCCCCCAATCCCAGTCCATAATGTTAAAAAAATCGTTATTAAAGAAATTCAATCTGCCCACTTACACCTTCCTTCTTTCTTTTCGAAAATTATTTAATTTATTTCTTTTCCTACAATTGGCGTTATTGCCAAAAAAGCTAAATTAAATTAATAAAACTAAGAGACATCATCTAAAAAAAAAATAATAATTCGTCTACCTTGCACCTACCATTTCAAAAAAAAAAATCAGTTTTTCGGTTCAAAATATTAAAAAAAATAATTACGAAAAAAAATCAATCTGCCCCCTTATCCCTTTTTTTCGAAACATTAATTTGATCGTTATTTATTTTATTTTTTCCATTCAATCCATCAAAAATTAATTGAATTAAAAAATCAATTAACCCCTTGTAGTTCTCATTTAAAAAAAAATAAAAAAAAATAATTTGCCCCTTCCCCCAGCAAATTTATTTAATCGTTAAATTCACACGTTGCACGTACTTCAAAAAAAAATTGATCATTTTTCTTTAACACAATCAGTTCATAATATTAAAAAAAATAATTATTAAAAAATCAATTTGCCCCGCTTATCTCTTCTTCCTTTTTAAAAATTAATTTAATCGTTACATTTTTATTTTGCCTTTTCTTTAATTTATTTTAATCATTTTTTCTAATTTTTCTGCCCCCCCCCCTTACATCTTCCTTCTTTTCTTCCTTTTTTTTGAGAATCTATTTAATTACTATTTTTTATTTTTTTCCCTTCAATCCCCAAAAAATTAATTCAAATAAAAAAAATCATCTAAAAAAAACAAATTACATCGTTGCAGCTCTCATTAAAAAAAAAAATCATTTATTTTTGTTTTTGTAATTTCTCATTCCCTTTATCTATGGCTAAAAAAAATAATTAACCTTCCCCTTCTCCTCCCCCAGTAAATTAATTTAATTGTTAAAACATATATTAATGATGAAAATATTTTTATCCCCACACACTTTGTATTGCTGCTAAAAATGAATTTAATCATTTACAAGTACATGTACTTTTGTTAATCCCTCCAAAAGTGTACTTCTGGCACACGACTATTCAATCAAATCAAATCAACCCAAACAACTTCCATTCTTCTCTGGCCTTTTAATTATTGTACATTCGATGTTTACACATAACGCAATGCCCCATTTTACAATAACTGTAATCCCGATTCCGTACACACCATTGTTCGAAGACAAGCGGAACGAATATCCAGATTAAAAAGCCGCATAGTACTGTAGCGTTCCGTTAAGAACATCTTCACCGTATTCATCTTTTTTCGCTTCACTCCTTTTTTTTACTCCAAGCTACCGTTCTGTTCATTACCCGGCGTGAGAAACCACTCTTTATAATCGAGGAATGTACAACCTGCCACCAAAAAAAGAAAAAAAAATATTCCCCCCCCTGCTGTCAAGGACAAGACGAGATTCGTATAACAAATAATTCTAATTATTAATTTGACATTTGACAAAGTGACATTGACATATACTGTTTTGTTTCCGTTCGAGTTTTCAACACCTACTATTCGAATATATGGCGTTCTATAATTAGACATAACATCTGTTATAAATCCATTTCGATCAACTTCTCCAACTGAACAGTTAATGTGGCACTTTTTTCCTTCTCCGAAAAAAGAAAAAGGTTATGTAAGATCGAATTGCCAGAGAGCAGGTGATGTAGAAAGTGCGGACAATACGTTCAATGCGCTGTAGGAAGTAGAATGTCGTTACGAATTCCACATCTGAAACGGTTTGAGCTATTTACATGTATTAAATCGGTAATTCGATTTAGTTTGTGTGTGTCTGTGTGTGTGCGTATTTGTTTAAATATGTGGGTTGTGAAACACGCTCGCATTGAATAGGCAGCGATAATAAACTGCTTTATTTGTTTATATATGGCGTTGTTATATGCAATAATAAAATTGGTAGAGACTTGTATTACAACGACTATTAAAATTAATTATATAAACCGTTTGTTGTCTTTATTTTTCATTGCTGCTTATGTAATTAGCATAGATCTTCCAGAATTATTAAATGGGTATTCACGCAGTATAAAGTAGAGGAAAAATTGTACGGAAAAAGAATTTTACAAGCGTGAAAATCATCGGTTGTAAAATGATGTAAATGAGCACTATAACGACCTGGGACAGCAGCAATAACAACCCAAGCCTGTAGTGTACAATTTATTATGGCAAATAACTTGAACATACTAAATTACAACAAAGCTTTGACGGATTCAAAGAGAGAATCCTGAAGGGGCACTGTGAGGACATCGAACAAGCTCAGGAATGTGCCAAACGCCAAACTCACTAAACTTCGCGAATTGTAAATCGCGGATTCTAATGAAACTTCGCCAGCTTGTAGACCCCATGGAGTGCTATTCAAGAACACTCTCTGTTGCTGCGGAACCTCAACTTTTGGGGGGTGCAATTTGAAATCCGGCCCATATTTCGTTTATCCAAAATAACTTTTAATCGATGAGAGATAAAAAAAAAATCCAATGGAGGTCTTGTAGAGTTTCTTTCGGTTGATATGGCTATTTATATATAGGGTGTTACAATAGGTACGGAACGACATATGTTGCGCTTATTTGATAGAATTTCAGAAATCGGTTATAATGACTCTATTTCGCATCGAGTACTGTATATAGGTAAATCAGACCAGAACCACAACAAAAAATATTTTTTTACATTTTTTTTTGATTTGAATGCAATTTTGATAGGAAATTAACTCATTCAAAAGTAGAATAGCTATACCGGTTCTGGGCCAAAATCCCATAAGGTTTACATAGGAGGTCTAAATTCATTTTACTTCCGGTTTTTCCAGATACCTATCACAGTTCTCGAAACAGCCCACCAGTTCCAGAAACAGCTTCAGCAGTTCTTAGAACAGTTTAGACAGTTCTCGAAACAGCTCAACAGTTCTCGAAACAGCCTAACAGTTCCAGGAACAGCTTCAACAGTTCCTAGAACAGCTTCAACAGTTCCTAGAACAGCTTCAACAGTTCCTAGAACAGCTTCAACAGTTCCTAGAACAGCTTCAACAGTTCCAGGAACAGCTATTAGTACAGCTTCAACAATTCCAGGAACAGCTATTAGTACAGCTTCAACAGTTCCAGGAACAGCTATTAGTACAGCTTCAACAGTTCCAGGAACAGCTTCAACAGTTCTTAGAACAGTTTAGACAGTTCTCGAAAAAGCTCAACAGTTCTCGAAACAGCCCACCAGTTCCAGGAACAGCTTCCACAGTTCCTAGAACAGCTTAAACAGTTCCAGGAACAGCTTAAACAGTTCCAGGAACAGCTATTAGTACAGCTTCAACAGTTCCAGGAACAGCTATTAGTGCAGCTTTAATAGTTCCAGGAACAGCTATTAGAACAGCTTCAACAGTTCCTAGAACAGCTTAAACAGTTCCTAGAACATCTTAAACAGTTCCAGGAACAGCTATTAGTACAGCTTCAACAGTTCCAGGAACAGCTATTAGTACAGCTTCAACAGTTCCAGGAACAGCTTCAACAGTTCTTAGAACAGTTTAGACAGTTCTCGAAACAGCTCAACAGTTCTCGAAACAGCCCATCAGTTCCAGGAACAGCTTCCACAGTTCCTAGAACAGCTTAAACAGTTCCAGGAACAGCTATTAGTGCAGCTTTAATAGTTCCAGGAACAGCTATTAGAATAGCTTCAACAGTTCCTAGAACAGCTTAAACAGTTCCTAGAACATCTTAAACAGTTCCAGGAACAGCTATTAGTACAGCTTCAACAGTTCCTAGAACAGCTTAAAGAGTTCCAGGAACAGCTATTAGTACAGCTCCAACAGTTCCAGGAACAGCTATTAGGACAGCTTCAACAGTTCCAGGAACAGTTTCAACAGTTCCTAGAACAGCTTAAACAGTTCGAAGAACAGCTATTAGTACAGCTTCAACAGTTCCAGGAACAGGTAATAGTACAGCTTCAACAGTTCTTAGAACAGCTTAAACAGTTCCAGGAACAGCTATTAGAACCGTTTCAACAGTTTCTAAAACAGCTTAAACAGTTCCAGGAACAACTATTAGTACAGCTTCAACAGTTCCAAGAACAGTTATTAGTACAGCTTCAACAGTTCCAGGAACAGCTATTAGTACAGCTTCAACAGTTCCTAGAACAGCTTAAACAGTTCCAAAAACAGCTTAAACAGTTCCAGGAACAGCTATTAGTACAGCTTCAACAGTTCCAGGTACTGCTTCAACAGCTCTTAGTACAGCTTAAACAGTTCCAGGAACAGCTATTAGAACCGCTTCAACAGTTCCTAAAAGAGCTTAAACAGTCCCAGGAACAGCTATTATTACAGCTTCAACAGTTCCAGGAACAGCTTCAACAGTTCCAGGAACAGCTTCAACAGTTCCTAGAACAGCTTAAACAGTTCCAGGAACAGCTTCAACAGTTCCTAGAACAACTTAAACAGTGCCCGAAACTGCTTAAGCTGAGCCGGTAGCTGTTGAAGCTGTTATAATAGCTGTTCAAGCTGTTCTTGGAACTGTTTCCGCTGTTCTAGGAACTGTTGAAACTGTTCCTGGAACTGATGGGCTGTTTCGGGAACTGTTGAGTTGTTTCGAGAACTGTGATAGGCATCCAGAAAAACCGGAAGTATAGTGAATTTAGACCCCCTGTGTAAAGCTTATGGGATTTTGGCCCAGAACCGGCATAGCTATTCTACTTTCAAATCTTCTAATGTCAGTTTCCCACGAAAGATTGATCTTCGTTATACGTACAGTAAATCAATTAAAACTTTTTCAAAGGATTTGCATTACACTTACTTGGCATAAGCCTTCTCCAGAAGTCCAGGCCAGAAATGATCCGAATGCTGACATTAGATAAGAAGCTAGTCGGCCCTGGACTGTGGGTAACCTTCATCAACTAGGACTTCAGTCCATTCTCCCACACCACAGAGCTGAACCGGAACAAACCATGCGTCATGCTCACCGTGAAAGATTGAATCAGGCAGGCCACCACGCGATAAAATAATCCTTTGTTGAGGAACAGCACTCCCAAGCAGGAAACCATCGCCATCTGTCTCCTGAAAAAGGAAAAAAAAAAACAATATTTTACTGTATTTATTTACGATCATAGTTGGGAAGTTCCTTAGTAAAATCGACTAGGGCTCACGTAGGTGCAGCTCCTCCCACAAAAAGGTTAACAATCTGAATCGCGATTTTGATTATACACGGTGTGTTAAACAAAGGTTGTCGGATATTTTACTCAATTGTAGTACTGGTGGAAATAAACAAAAAAGTCTTAGTCAACATGGGTCCGCAATTTAACTGTTTTTGACATATAGTCGATTGCATATTGCTTTAGTAGGATAAAAATTTTCAAAGAAATTCTGATCGCAATGTAAATTAAACAAATGTTTATTTAAAGTAAAATTAAAGAAATTGTTCTACATGTCCACCGTTCATTTCTAAGCACCTTCTTATGAAAGATCGACGCAATCTTTCAAAAATTCCTGGAGTCCTCCGAATTTCCTCGCACAATTTACGATTTCGTTCCTGAGTTCTTCCAAATGTTTACAGATCGTGCGTACACTAATTGTTTTTAGATGCCCCAAACATAGAAGTCTAGAGGTGCCGGTCAGGGACCTAGAGAGCCATGCAGTTGGTCCACCCCGTCCTATCCATCTCTCGTTGTAATCTTGATTTAAGAAATTTCTAATTACGATGGAAAAATGCGCAAGAGCTCCATCGTGCATAAACCACATATTTAATCTGTTAAAAAGTGGCACGTCTTCCAACAAAACGGGTAATTCATTTCTTAAAAAATCTAAGTATACTTGTCCCGTTAAACGATTAGGGAGAAATACTGGACCAATTAAACAGTCTCCAAAAATAGCAAGCCAAAACATTTAGCGAAAAAACGGTTTTGGTGATGCAGTTCAGCAAAGCATGGGGATTTTCATCTGCCCAGACGTGATTGTTATGAAAATTGAATATTCCGTCTCTTGTAAACCTAGCCTCGTCACTAAATAAAATCTGAGTCGCAAAATTAGGAGTTTCTGCCAGCTTTCGTAAAACCCAATGACAAAAAACCCTACGTGCATCATAATCGAGAGGAGCAAGAACTTGCACGCGTTGAATGTGGTAGGGATAGAGCTGCTGTTCTCGCAGAATTCTCCAAACGAGAGGATGACTGACGTTCAGTTCTGCGGCAAGTCTTCGGGTGCTAATATTTGGGTTGTCTTCTACCCGTCTCAAATATCTAATTCTACTGCGGGAGAGAAGAAACTGATCTAGTCTACCAGAACCACCATTAATTTGAAATGAACCAGTTTCGGACAGCCGGATATGAAGTCTTGAGAAAATCTTATCACTCGGTAACAACCGATTTGGAAATTCTTCGGCATACATACACCGTGCTTCAGTGGCATTACCATTCGCACGACCGTACATAAAATGCATATCGGCCATTTCTGCATTTGTGTACTTATGCATAATTTGAGAACAAAAAAAAATTGACGCAAATGATAAATAATCTGATGACAGATGTCTGAACAGAACTAATTTTAAGTCACAATCAGTTGTTAAACAAAGGAACTATTCTCAAAACCGAAAAATGTTTTTTTTTTTTTTTTTAAATATGCAATCGACTATATGTCAAAAACAGTTGAATTGCGGACCCATGTTGACTAAGACTTTTTTGTTTATTTCCACCAGTACTACAATTGGGTAAAATACCCGACAACCTTTTTTTAACACACTGTATATTCTCAGGTTGAAACTATACATACAACTGTGTTTATTGGAGGTAATTTTATTCATGCCAGTTGAAGAGTAGCCCATATACGTAATATTTACTCGTATTTGATAAATTCATATTTTATGTCCGCTATTCATTTGGTAAGACAATTTCTTGACGACCTTGATTTATTATTATTAGTTTTCAAATAAGGGTATCCATTTAGTTTAAGGCGTAACAAGTTTGCGGCAAAAACCGCAAAGGGAAGTATTTGCGTTTATCTAATATTCGCCTCTTATAACATATGTATTGAAATCTCGCATAACTAAAATACATACAGTTACGGACAAATGTTAGTAACTCTTGTCTGCGATTGCATATCTCGACACTAATGTTAGGTCTCTCTTATATTTTTAATAGTAAAAAAATTAGAATTAGAATAGACTGAATAGTTGAAATGAAACCAGTAGGTGTTGCAGAAATCAATTAAAATCTAAACTCGCTTCAAATGCAAAAATTTAAGAAATTCTAAAATATTTAATTCACTTCTACCTACCTCCAAAACTTTCATCAAATACCGAAAGTATAATGTAAACATAACATTAGCATAGTTAAAACTACTCTTTGTTAACTAACGTATTTGTTATATGCGGAAATTTTTATGCAAATATACCACATTGTAGAGCGTGCTTGGTTTATTTGCGTTGAGCAAACGATTTCGTCTGGTTTAAATATATGTATATACTATACGGATTGTAGTCTAGGATCTACAACTTTTACCTCATTAGAATAAATAAATATACTCTCTTATATAGATCTACATGTTTAAAGCAGTATTTTCTCGAGCGTTACTCCAATTTCTTCTGGTCTGATTGCGAATGAAGGAGAAATATGCAGAATAATCATCATCAATCAGTATAGCTGCGTCTATAGACACAATAGTTTTGAAATGTTCACTTGCATTTAATTGGTATCAGGTGAAATCGTAACTAATTGTAAGTAGGTGACAAGTGACGAAAGGCGTTACGAATAGCATGTGGTCGATGCATTTTAATGTTATGGCAATACAAATATTGAAGCAAAAACAGGACAACGATTTATATTCCTCTATTGTCTTTGGTACACTTTATTCATTGAGATATGAAATTATTTATTATTTAAAGTATTCAACACATAAAATATCGGTCATTCCTCACCATAACTCACTGAGAGAAATATCCTTTTCATTTAAAAGGAATTGCATTAAACCAAAAGTTTTTACGTTTTCTGTATGGCCAAACATGATTTGGTGTTTCCTTGGTAAGGAATATAATTTTAAATTCCCGCATTTCTTCGGAAATAATATATTTTGTGTTGAAACAGTTTATTCTTTTAAGCGAAAGATATTAATAGTTGATTCAAGTCCTCTTTATTTATTAAACTTGGAAACTACGCAGATTGGCAGAAAACCGTAAGTATTTTGATTCAAGAGGTTTTTCCTTTTCTTATAACATTTATTCATTTTAGACTTAACACAAACACAACAAAATGCCGTAATCATTTTCAACCGAAATGAAAATGAATAACCTCCAAAAAACCCATGCACTAAAGAGGGAATTGCCGTTAGAATGTTGTAAGTCCTAGTAGTAGCAGTTGGTCGCAGTGACCATCGTAGCACTCTATTGTGCCGTTAAAAGAAATCGTCCTTACAATGGCGATGACTCCCATCAGATGTTCAAGTAAATATACCAGATTAATATGTTACGATCGTAGTTTCCAGCCTATTTTGTGCGAAATATTACCTGTTACTGGAATGAAATAGGAGATGCGCCATCTATGCGACAATTTCTCTAATACACATAAATATATCTGCTCATCTACTGTACTATATGGGGAGAAAACTGCTGTAGGAAAATAAAATACGATATTTATTTTTACTTCCATGTAAATATTTAGTTAAATTAATAAATACTGCGCTAGCTTCAAATAAATCTACTAACCAAATTATTTGTTTGATTGAATATAAGAATAATATTAATATTCCTAAATCAAGTAATAATTTGGTAACTGTAACCAAATGCATGAAAAATGGTTGAAAACAACAAGATCGTTTTTCCCGTGTATAACAGTTTTAAAACCTTCAAATACTATATACTACTGTAAAGTTCCTTGGCTTATAAGTGAATCAGCATTAACTGAAAAGATTCCAATTATTTCTGAAATTTCTTTAACCTCGCGCGAAAAATATACACTTTTGTTCATTATTGTTTGTGTATCTGAGACTTATGCACGTGGGAACATGAATAAAACTAAAATACTTCCGCGTAAAAGAGCACTCAGCTTGAATACAGGTGCTTGCAGTTTCCGCTAAAAGGGAAAAGTTTTAAATCAATGTATACATGCGTGTCCACGCAAATAAACCAAAACGTCTGATTTTTTTATTTAAAATACTGTTTATGATTCAATAATATGATAACGTACTTAAAAGAAACTAAAATATGTTGTTAAATATGTATGTACATAATAATAACAATATAATATGTAATGTGTATTGTCTTACTTAAGCAGAAGTTATAAAGACATTATAAAATATTAATCAAAACTAAGGTGCATTCCATTTAATTACGGTTACTTTTCGTCGAAAAGCATGTACTTAAGAAGAAAATAGTCTCTTTTGGCAAAACAGCACGCTACTTTCAATTAAAATAAACACTTTTCTGAGAAAAGGTATTCTTTTCGTTGAACATGATAAAAACCAAATGTTATAAAACTTTTTATTTAATGCTCTTTTCTCAGTGTAGCTATAGGAATAGCTAATGGAGACTGACGTATTTATGGTCATAGAATCCAAAAATGCAAAAAAAAATATATCATTTTATTTAAAATAACAAAGTTGACGTCCATTTCCGGTCAACCGGAAGTGATATTTTATTCAAAGTATTTCACATTCATAGTTCCAATCGAACAGATAGTGGTGTCAAAATCTCAAATATAAGTAAATAATAGAATATCATAAACTTTTAATGAACCACTAGCGTGTATAGTTTATTTACTCCACCACTGTAATGTTGCATATTACTTATAAGTCTATACGCTTCACAATAGTAAAGTGTTTGAATTTTTAAAAACGTTGCAAGGGGAAACTCCATTGAAATCATTAGGTTTCTAGGTAAATTCATCCATTCCATCATTATCTAGTTTAAACTGAATAAATGTTATAAGAAAAGGAAAACCTCTTGATTCAAAATGCTTACGGTTTTCTGTCAATTTGCAAAGTTTTCAAATTCAAAATAAAGATACCTTTAATAGACAATCAATATCCTTCACTTAAAAGAATGAACTGCTTCAACGAAAAATATACCATGTGATTCAAAATGATTGTCGTAAGAAAAAACTGTTGTGCGTGTTGTAGTATCTTTCGATTATTTATCTTATAATTTTTTTCAAATCGTTTATATTTACAACTAATATCACCAACAATAGCATTTCTGAATACTGTAAGAAAATAAGGGAATTTATCTGTGGTAATAGCTCAACAAACAGGTAAAAAATCAATATTAGCATTAAGTGAAATAGTTTATTACATTTTATAATTTTATAGGCTTATCATACACTTCAGCGCAATGAGCTCTCAAAAGAAAGTTACATTTTTATCCCTATAAAGTTTCTACGGTACAGGAATTACCATTAGATCACGATAGGCGATTGGAATATTGTCACTGGTTTAATAACAATTTAAGGGACGATGACTTGCTAATCAAATCATTTTTCTCGGATGAAGCCTAGTTTTATCTAACAGACTATATCAATTTACAAAACTATTGTATCTGGTCTGCAGAAAATCCACACGAATTTCGAGAAACGCAATTGCATCCCGTAAAGTTGGAGTTTGGTTAACTATGTCCAGGCAACGAATAATAGGGCCAATTTTCTTCGTGGAAACTGTAACAGCCCAACGTTACCAACAGATGTTGGAATTGTTTATTGCAGAGTTACAAGAAAATGAGCTTGAAGCAGGTTATTTTCAGCACGATAATGCTCCAGCACATACTGCTCGACAAACCCCCCAATATCTTCAACAGTGTTTTGCTGACAGGTTCGTTAGAGCACAAAGATGGCCACCAAGATCGCCTGATCTAACCCCATTAGATTACTACATGTTTGGCTATCTAAAAATAGGATCTATAAAAACCGCATGCATACCATAGAAGAACTGAGAGATGCAGTTTTGTCACTTAATAATTATACTAATTGTATGTTATAATTTAAAGTAATAAATAAATTTTAGTTAAACACCAGTTAGTACTGAATTGTAAAATCATAATTTAGTAAAGTTAAATTAATTACATTTCATTTTTACAAGCAGAAACACCAATCCATAGTCGTTTATATAATGCGAGTTCAAATATAGGTTACGTTTTCCTTATTTATGACAGATCCGTTTACTTTCTTATGTTCCAACACTGACTTAGTTCAAACCTTCATTACAAACACGCGGCATATACCTACACCCTGTTACTATCTATAGGAGCGGATTTGACAATCATTTTGAATCTCTGTGTATTATATCCGAAGTAATGTGTGCGTGTAAAATTATATTCCTTTTGAAGGTAATATCAAATCATGTTGGCCATATAGAAAACGGAAAAACTTTTAATTTAATGCAATTCTTTTTAAATAAAAAGGATTCGTCTATCAGTGTATTTATATTCACGCAGAAAGCGTCTATACCGACTACGTCAATCAATAACTTAGAAACGGACACCGAACACCTAATAAAACTATCGTTAAACCAATCACATCCGCGCATCCTGTTTGAAATTGAGCGAGCGTTTCCTGTCAAATACGTGCCCCGCCTACTCAAAATTTCTCAACGACCAACGGATCGCCTGCAACTTTATAGATGTATATATATGTAACTACCTGCACATACGATACTACCTATGTATGTATATACATATAGGTACACCTCGCCAAAATGTATATCGTGGGACGTTTGCTTGCGGGTTTTAATAAGCCCGACGATTTTTAGAACGTTGACCTCGTAGGAATTCCAATCAATGTTGCTTTGAACGTCTCTGCGCGATCATCGTCAGTTAACAAATTTTCATACGAACCGATTTATGTGGTACATTGTCCATATGGTTGTTGTTCGCAGCACGTTGTGAGTTGTGATAATCCTAGCAGCCTCGTTTTCTCGTCTCTTGCAAGTGGAACAACGCGACTCGAAAATGAGTTTATTTGAATTTGAAACCGAGATTTTCCTATGTCGCTATAAGTATATTGTTGATTAAATATCGATTATAGTACGTATCTAAAGTCTGTCTATTTAGTGTTTTAACCAACGTCATTGATATGTCATACAAGTAAAGACAATCTTCTGATTTGACTATTTTGTTCAAGTATTGCTATTGAAAAAAGAAGCAAAGTTTCCGCTTGCCTCGCAGAAAAAGATACAAGGAGTAATTTCATGAATGTGACAGATAGAGATAGCCATATTACTGCATGGTATAAATACAATATTTAAAATAGTGCATCGTTTCCGGTTTCTATCATGGCACATGTCAGTAATCAAATCTAACCTATATTAGTATTGTTAGTTTGTGTATTTGGTTTATTATTAGTTGTTTCTCGCCCGGTTTTTCGCTTTCTTTGTATATTTTGCAAGAAAAAAATGTTCTTTTTAGAGCACAGAGCCTTCTGTAAAGTTTTCAGTGGGTAAGTTATTTTGAATAAAGACAATGTATCAAACAATGACTAATGTTATTATTATCACAGGTTGAATTCTAAGGCACAGGAGCTTGTGCTTAATGCTCTGGCATATTTCGAGAGGGAAAAAGAAAATGGGGGACCTTTATTACCTTTAAGTGCTGTTTACGAGGTAGATATTCTAATACACTCATAATTATGTTTATAAAGTATGTATTTTTGCAGAAAGTAAGCGAAGCACTTGGTGTAAGCAGACAGATTGTCTGGAATTTAAAAAAGAGAAAACTGCAAAATCCTGCTTCCTCAATTCATCCTGAAAAGAGACCGCGTATTAAGCCGAAAACAAGAGATCTACGAGAGACAACTAAAATGGAAGTGCGAAATACTATTTACAACATGTATCAGCAAAGTAACAGCAGTTATATAATTGGTTTATGATTTTGTTATAGAACTATGATTTTAAGGAAACATGTTACTTTGCAAACTCTGAAGGATGAACTCAAAACCAAAGGCATCATTGAATTGTGCAAGCAATCCTTGAGCACTTTGTTAAAAGAAATTGGCTTCAAATTTCGAAAAGAAGACAATAGGATATCATTAATTGAGAAACTTTGATGATGTTTTTTTCGTAGCCGTTAATTATGTATGGTTATTCCTTTCTTTTCTTCGTGAGGGTAGCGGCTAATTTATGATGATGACTTAAAAAGTTAAACAACTCATTTTTTTACGTTTCGACAATCTTTATTTTTCTTGTCTACATCAGAAATGTATATTTTATAATTTAACTTGTTTATTATTTTTTTTTTTTCTTAAAATATATCTAAAAATTAATAATAAAATGTCAATAATTATAAACAAAATGTGAGTTTTTTTTTATACTTACTTCTAGGGACATTCACAAACATTTTAAAAACATATTTATTAATTACATTTCTAACCAATTTTACAAACTGTTAACAAAACTATTTTAAATCAAACATCATAGAAATACTTTTAAACATACGCGAAAGGCTAGCTCAGCGATGGGCGGTTTTTTTTTAAATTTGTTAAACTAAAAATTGTTGTTTATCTCTTTACATGCATATATTAACGGCGAAAAGTATGTTTAAATGATTGGAGCATAAATTTTTGACAAACCTTCTACCTCCGTTTTATCGTTTACTGCGTTTTTATGTTTGTTTATGTGGATCATTTTAAAATGCATCGCTCTTTATAATTTTTTTCTTTATTTAAAATACTTGTATTATTGAAATTGAATGTATGACCTATGTTAATTGTATGTTTTTTTAAAGCAGTGAGATTATTCTGATATTTATGACCTTTAATTCTATTATGAAGTTGTTGTGATGTTTGTCCTATGTCACACATATGCAATTGTTACAGGGGATTTTGTAAACTACGTGACTTTGGTTTGTAATGGAATACAATCCTTTAATTTAGAGAAACCAATTTCAAATTATTTGTGGTTTTTATGTGCAAGTTTATATGATGTGAGTAAAGTATTTTATTAAGTTTTTCGGACAATTGAGGAACGTATGGGATGCTAAGATATTTAAAGGTACTTGATTTGTGGTTTTTGTGTTATTGACATGTCTGGTGTTATAATGTTGATGTATTTTGTTTTTAATGGTTTTTGAATTAGCGTTAAGGAATAGTTATTCTTTTGTAATTGATTTTTACTGTGTTTTAAATTTCTTTTCTATATTTTGGACTGGTTAATGTAATGGCTCTATTAATTAAGGCAGATATGACATTTTTTTTATAACTAAAGGGTTGAGCAGAGTGAAAATTCAAATAAGGGCCAGAAAATGTTGGTTTGTGATATAATTTTGTCAAATTTTATTATTTCTCGACTCAAGTAAGATCTAAATAGTTTAAATTTTGATTTTTTTCTATTTCAAGGGTGAATTGTATTTCGGTGAAAATCGTTAAAAGATTGTGAAAAATTTGTGATTTTGTCTTCAGGAATCACACTAAACGTCGTCCACATACTTTTATAAAATGTTGGTTTAAATTCTAAATTGTTAATTATTGTCCTTCAAGATCTTAAGTACTAATGAGCTATTGTGCTTGATATGGGTGAACCATTGCGCAGCCATATATTTGTTGAAAATTTATTTTGAAAGAGAATTAGGTTGTTGACAAGTGATTTCAAGTGCATTCAAAAATTCATTCAAAGGTACTTCTGTGTGTGGTTTGAGTTTTATCCAATTTTTTCTTTATAATATTTAAAGCATTAATCTTTGGGATATTGGTGTTACATTGAGACAACATCAAGCGATATTAATCTGTCATTATTTTTTATTTCTGTACTATGAATAAATTTTTTTAAATCAAATGAATTTTTCAAATAATAATCGTTGTTATTAATTATGTTTGAGATTGAAATGGCTAGATATTTTGATATATTGTAAAAGGGACTTTGGAAACAGGATACTATTGGCCTGAGTGGGATGTTGGTTTTGTGGAGTTTTGGGGAGACCATTTTAGGTGTATGTGCATTATGGATTTTTAAGTTTTTGGCTTGTTCTGTAGATATATTAATAAATATATTAATTAGATATATAATTGAGAAAACATCATATGCATGTTGCGAAAGTGTTTTTTCTAAAAAGTATATGGCTAATCTTAGATCAAGTTCTGCCAGACAAGTAGTGTTTTTAGATGAGACTTATTCCAAAGGCACTCAAATTAAGTCTTGGCAAGATGACACTGCTAAAAGTGTTCGAAAGCCTCAGGGTTACGATGGCAAACGTTTTATGATTGTTCATGCTGGAAGTGAATAATGTTTTATTAATGGCGCAAGCCTAATATTTGCGTCTACCTCTAAAGCTGCGGACTACCATTCTGCAATGGATAGTAAAAAATTTGAAGAATGGGTAACAAAACAACTGATCCCCAACTTGCCACCAAATTCTCTTGTTGTCATGGATAATGCTCCCTACCATAGTGTTGTCATCAATAAAATTCCAAATAATTCGTCCAAGAAACAAGATATCGCAGATTGGTTAAGGAACAATGGCATGAGTTCCTCAAGTGAGTCAACTAAAATGGAATTGCTACATATAGTTAGAAGGAATAAACCTGAGAAAAAGTATGCTATTGATGAACTTGTCATGAAGTGCTGAGACTTCCTCCTTATCACTGCGATTTTAATGCAATAGAATTGATCTGGGCCTCAGCAAAACGATTATTTAATCAAATATTGTAGGGATGTATTATCGCGATCATGATGTATTGAATATGTGGAATGAAGCACTACAACAGTGCACACCCAACACCTGAGAGAACTGTGTGAGGCACACAAATAATTTAATAAAAAAACTGGTATGAACGGGAAAAAAAAGTAGTGGAGATGGACATCGAGCCAATAATAATTGGTAATCCAAACGAATCCTCAAGTTCTGAAGAAGACACGGATAATCAATTGAAAAAAAAAAAGGAACTGTTGTCGTGACATGATAAGTCGGAATTTTCGAGGCCGAATGGCCGAAATGGATTTTGAACGATGTATGATTCAAGTTCAAGCAGCAATGGACGTCCTTGGGTGAATGTTCTGTTTTATGATTGATTGAAATTTTGAATCACTTATAACACAAATAATATAATTCTGCGAAAAAAAAAACAGGTCTTTTATTATATTTCTATCTTTTATTAAGGAACTAATATTATTAAACTTTGTTACTGTGTTAAATGTTTATTATTATACATTAGAAACAGAAATTCTACCAACTGGTGTTAACATCACTTGACATATTTGCCAGTTAGATGTGCTTAAATAAAGAACAAATTAAAAATAAAAGTATGTTATGTATTATTGTATTATAACCCTATTGCTTTATAATTTGTCATGTCAATTTACGCTGTTCAAGTTTTTATAGACTGTAAAGCGATTTTATATTGTTACATCTGTTTCCATTGCACGTAAGGGATATATTATCAGCTGAACGCGTTATCCCATGCAATTTCCGTGAAGGTAACGTTATATTCGTAAAAATTGAATTGGAAGAAATAAGGTCCATATGTAAAAATCTGCTGATGTAGTTTAGAATGGGTTTAGTACTTCGATCTTTACTCGGTGTATGAAAAATAAAATTCTGCTCTGAAAATGGTTTTCTTTTTTTTACCTACGTGACAGAACTTCTATATTATTTTAATAAGACCGCTATTCTTGCTATATCTAATACTACGCCCGCATTTAGGGTGTGAATGAAATTAATCACTAACAGTTATTTGCACCAGTTTTCCCTAATAACAAAACTTAGTTAAGTAGCAGGGGCTCAGTTTAACGGTGAACCTTTAGGTGAATATTTTTTACCGTCAAAACTAGATAATGTTAGCTAAGTAATTGAAAACGGATGGCAACATGTCAGACACTGTGAAGTGCTTGGTAACAAGGTAACGAACAGTTTTTGACAGAACACACAGAAAGAAGGAGCATGTTAACTTTAATTCTTTATACGACAATTTTCGAGTTTCATTATTGTTGTTTTGTGTGGTTTTGTGTTGCGTTGTTAGATGAGACAAAGCCCTAGCATCTCTTCTAGTATGCCTCGTGACTGTAGACAAATGGGTACTGGTACAGGTTAACTGGACCTTAAGCCGGGCAAATCTTCGGCTTATTTTGAATACCACTTAACTGGTCTTAAACAGCGGTGCAAAACGAAATCATAGTTTAGGATCAAGTTAAGTCTTAAGTTGAGCTTAAGTATAACGGGTGCAAATAGCCGTAAAAGAATAACTCATGTTATCTAGCCTCACTTTCTGGCAGTGCATAGAATACTTTTTAAATTTGTCGCCATGCTAGTTAGTGGTCACACGGCACATGACGTCTGTCAAAAAAGAATTGCAGTTGATATGCCAAACCTATCCCTCCCAAATTAAATTAATAATTAAGTTATAACACTATAGGTAATTTAATTACTTTATTATTGAATGAAATAAAAATTCATTAGCGATCCCGATTTTGTGCCCTTAAAACGGAACACTGATAATTTTAATTTTCACATTGAACAAAGCTACCTTTGTTAGATTCAGAAAATAAAAAAAATGACGATATTCATGCGGTTTTAATGCAATTTAAAAACTGTTTGCATGGAAAATAAAGTAGTATTACTATATAATTAACGCATTTACAAGAGGTCTTTTTTCGCAAACGTATTACCCAACATCTCAGTATAAGCGCATGAATATTTTTAAAATGACACACCGCTCATTTTCGGTATGAACATGACTACTTATTATTATTCCAACATTAATAGGCAACACCGTGGAGGTTCGACAAAGGCTTGCCCAAGAGTTTTATTGCTCAATGCACGCGAACGACCTCAGAATTTTTAGTGGGAATCAATTAACATGATCCGACATACGTACGCGAATACTTGTATTTTTTTTTTTTTTAAAGTACATACGTATATACAAATTGACGGGGTATAGTCAAGGTCTCGTTTCGTTGGTCAATGGGGTCTGGTTTGTTGGCATTTTTCGCATCTTATTCCCTCAAATTCTCGTGTAAAACATCCTTGAAAATACGTATTTACGTGGATGAACATTCTTTCCGCTTTTATTATTTTATATTCGAGACGCGAAGAATGCAAAATTTTTAATGCGGAATGTTACTAAAAATAGATTTATAGAATTGTAAATGAGAATAAAACTGATGTTGATTAAAATCTATCTAGTTTTATTTTCATTAAAGAAGATAATTGTGCTTGGAAGACATAAACAATAATAATAATAAAAAAATACAACAAATTCAATTAAAAACATTCTTGGTAACTTATGGTAAATAAGCATATAGAAACCTATGACATATATTGACTGTTTGAACGAAATTTAGTTAGAAGAAAAAATATTAAATTACTATGCGATTGGGCAAATCACTTTAAGGAACTTATATGTATATAGCTTCAAATGTTAAAACTAACATTAGATACTCGAAAGCATAAATATACGTATTGCTTTGGTTTGGCACCCCGGGGTTCGTAAATTCAGTGATATTTTATTTATTGAGATTAATCTTTATCGATGTGTCGGGCAAATTCTCTCAGAAATTAATATTTTATTTTTGTATAAGATTTTGTTAATTGTAATGATCTTATTTATTCTTTTAATTGTTCAGTTGTTGAAATTAATTTCATTCAGTTGTGTATATTGCGTTCACAGTATTGTATATGTTGTTCATAATGTATATTTACATCTAGATCAAGTTTTTAAAGAGTATTGTTCTTATGACTATATGCGTCCTTTCAATTTATACTCGTTATATGTATCTATTTTTTTCTATCATGGAGATTGTTGCAGAATTATTTGGTGGCTATCGGTCAGAGATAATAGCTGTTGGTAATCATTTACTGTACCTGTCTTTGTCAATTTGATTATTCTGTGTTCTTGAGTTTACCCCAGTTTTTTTTCTATTACGTATTTATTTTAAACAGATCAGTTTTTATAAAAAGCACTATCGCCGTCGTTTGTATTATCTGTTGTAAGTCTCTATAATAAAACAGCTGTTATAATCAATGTAATACAAGGTGATGTATTCGTAAATTGGAGTATGGGATCTTACAGGCGAGTGTATTCGTCGAAGGAGAGCAAGTGATCCTAAATTCTTTTTACATTTTTGCAAAAATATGATGTTCTAAGGCGTGAAGAAACAAGTAAAGCGCTTGGTTGTGGTAAAATGATGTGTTTCTGTTCGCAATGAAAAAGAAACATCCAGTGGCAAAACTTACAAACGAAGATAAATTGAAACAACAATTCTCGTTTGAAAGTATATGATGAACACATTCAGACACTTGTTAGATGTAAGTTCATATTTTTTTGTAAGAAATATTCCGCCTGCGATGGCCATGATACTAACTGCAGTAAATAGCGAAGAAGGTTAACCCAATTTTTCGAAAAGTACACTCTACAGGTTCTTACTTGACATTGGTTTTACATTCGAGAAAATTGGAAAGAAAGTAATGTTGATAGACCGTGATGATATTATAAGATGGCGACATGATTGTTTACGTGCTATTAGGAGGTATTGTAATCAAGGGAGAAACATTGTTTTCACTGACGAATTGTGGGGTAAATACTGGACACTTTGTAACAAAAGCTGGACTGATAGACAGTAAGTACGTCTAGACAAGCATTTCTGCAAGACTTAAGTACTGGTCTAAGAGCACCAAAAGTTCGTGGTCAACGTTATGCATTAATTCATGCTGGTAACGAGAAGGGTTTTGTTCTGGGTGCTGAATATAATTTCTTATGTAAAAAAAACTCTTGATGCCCACGATGAAGTGTGTGCGGAAATATATGAGGATTGGTTTTTCAACTAACTATTGACTAATTTACCTGCTCATTCCATCATAGTTCTTGACAATGCGCCCTACCATAGCCGGATATTAGAGGAAATACTACACGAGCTGGAAAAAGGAAAGTGGTTGACACAGAAAAATATTTTGTCGAGGAAGGCTTATTGAAACGCGACTTACTTGAAATTGTAGCACAACAAAAAAGCAAGTACAATAAATATGTAATCGATGAACGTGCTGCTCACTGGAGTATATCTACCATTTTAAGTTGCGCCTACCACTGCACTTTAAACCCATTGAAATGTATGGGCGAAGGTTAAACCTTATATCAGGCCAATAATTCGGAATTAAAGTGCAAAATATGCCTCTGCTTATTTAGCAAGGATATGGAAATGTTTCTGTAGAGAATTGGCAAAAATATGTTAAACATGTTATCAAAGGTTATTATAGTTATGTACGTAGTATTTAGCAAAATGGTTTTAATTTTACCCATTTGAGATTACGAGAGGAAGGTGGCGGTTGGATGAAATGCAAGATGAACCCAAAGAATTTATTATTAATTTAACATCGACCTCGTCATCGTCATCTTCCTATTGGTCTTCCGACATTAGTTAATCGTGTTATTATGATTATAGAAGTGATTTTTAATTTGTTGTGACATCCTCTGTAAAATATTTGTAATTATTAAATATGTATGTAATATCTATGTAAGTTTTCCCGAAAATAAATACAAACCATAAAATAAAACATTCTATTTATGTTGTGTATTTTAATGTGGTATAAAACAATAATTCAATCAACATTCTATGAATTTTATGTTTAATGGACATAACCATAAATACAAACGGCAAACAAAATTCACTGAATTGACATTTATTAAGCGTCAACCTGAAATTCGTCAAGTTATTCAGAGCGACAAATGCGAAATTAAGTACTTCAATAGATTTGGCATCGGTGGTATATCTCCATAGGAGTAATACTTCTTCTCAACGTGAACCAGACTATAGAATTTTCTTAGACGAATTCTGCGTTGCGGTTGCACGCAGCTGTTGATATATGTATACGACTGTTATCCCTGAGAGGTGCAGTTTCTTGATTGACGAGCGACTAAGTACATGTATTTTTATTTTCGTTGCTGCCATTTTGTCCTTACATTTTGATTTTAGTTTTGAATTCGTGTTTTTTTTAATTTTTCTCGTTCATCTAGGAACTCATTAAATAATAATTGGCATTATATATTGTGTGCACAATTTAGATATAAGATCTTTTATTATATTTGTTCTGGAAGGTATTTTAAGTTTAAAGAGTTATTTTTTTTCTGTTTCCTAGTTTGCTGATTAGTTTTATTAATTAATCACCTCGGTTTGGGTGATTAGAAGCATTGTGCTTGTGTTTAAATTTCAATTTTGTAAATTTACTTGTTTTGTGCACGCATAAATTAATTCAGTTCGTTTAATTTTGAAACCACGTGGATTTTTTTTTTTTTTGTGAAAAAGGATTTTCTTTAGAACAAATTTATCTTTTGCTTTGTTAAAGGATTGAATTGTCTTTTGTATTTGTAGAGTCTTAAGCAGGTTTTGATTTGGCCAGAGTCTTAAGCTCATGGTTTTTGTTTTCCTGCAAATTGTATCTAATTGTTTTTTTTTTCTTTTTTTATAATAATAAAATTTATGATTATTAACGTCATTCCAAATTCTGTTCTTTTATTTGAGATCAAACCTTTTCAATTTTTGGAGTTTAAAGAAGATCAAATTTTCAAACTCCATATTTGCTTTTCATGATAGTTTATTTGTGAGAGTGACCTGAGTTTGATTGTTCTTTGCGCCCTTAATTTTTATCCGCTGAGCTAGTCATTTAGATTTTTCATTTTTATAAATTCATTTTGAATTTTCTCTTTTGGTACCGCTTCGTCAGTGACAGTGCAGTGATGTATCGTATGAATTTTCGTAGAATGTAAGATACCCTTTACCTGCATAAAGCTATTCACATCATGATGTAAGTCGCCCTTTAACAGTATCTCACAAACTTATAGCGTGTTTCAATCGAATTTCATGCCGTTTTGAATACCGTTTGCGATTCTACTCGATTTGTTCCCCAGTAATACACATCCAAACCATACATGATTACATAACAGAGCACCCGCGTCGAATATAATGCCTCCATTTATTTTTTTTTATCTCCGTTTCATGCACAAAGCCCGTTACTTTCACTATTGGCTTCACGTTACGACTCCAATCATGCTTCATCAACGAGCTTGTTCATCAACCTACGCTCACTTCTTTATGCTTGTATCTAAAGATATGTAAGTGTACCAGCTCAACTCAAACGTTACATACGCCAGCGTTCATTTAAAACCGTTAAGACTTTTATATTTACTACTCTATATTTTTTCCCGATATAGAGAATTATATCTGATGCGAAATGGAATACGTTTAAGCGTTGTAGCAATGGATAATTACAGATTAAGTGGTGCGAGAAATGAATGTCTGTTGCGTAAACACGTATAATATATTATTAGTAAAAGTTAAAAGTATTTATTACTGTCTTGTCGATTAGATTGAAATTATATTGTTCGTTGAATTGTTGAGAATCTGTGTACTTAACCATTTTGCCGGAGTTGATATCGAACTGCGCAGGTCCATCTTGTACGAAACCGGGCCGTGCGCACAAATCCTGGAACAAAAAACAATGGTATTTGCATATAACATACATATAACAAAATCTTGTTTAAAGCTTCACGAAATATTTTGAGATAACAGGCGCTTTTTTTTCGCGATGCAGCGGTACAAACGCGTAGTATTTCTTGTCATTCTGGATTCTGGTGAGAAATATACTTCAAGCAGTGACGTCAAAATTGACACTGGTTCAAGTGTTTCTGCTTGAAAATGGTTATAATGATGATTAACCCAGTGACCAACTATATTTATTTCATATTTTATAAATATTTAAGAAATATTAAATCTTTCTTGAATATTAGTTATATTAATATAATATGCATAAAATAGATTATAGAAAATACATTAGGAAACATTTAAAAAATTATTTTATGTAGCATTAATAATATTTTATTGCAAATGTTTTCTCAATATATTTTCATAACTCTGCCAAGAAATTTTGTTTTGTATTTGTCAATATTTATTTCATATAAAAAAAGATTGAATTTTTGCTTTGGTACATTGGTGCTGTAGGACGAATAATATAAAATGGTAAAATATGGCGTACATGAATTAAGATAATGTACCTATTTAAAATGATAGTTTAAAGATTAAATTAGATAATAATATCTAATATGATTTAATTAGTATCCTAAGTGAGCGTCCGTAATTTTCTATTAATAATCGTGCGTTTTGTTATTTAATTATTTTGTAATATTTTGTAAGTTGCGAAGTGCACAAACACCTCTATTCATTCCGGTCGGTGCCAGGTGTTATATGATTTAGTATTGTTTATGCGCCTATGGATTGGTACATAGAATGCATACGCGCACGTGCGTGTTATAATATGGGGTGTCACTTATACCTGGTCAAAAGTTCCAGCCGTGTCAGACAAGGAAAGCAAATCGTAGTCCGGCGCAAACCTCAATAGATGGCAGCCAAACACTATGTTTAGTAATATTTTGTGTAATAACTATATGTTGTGGTATTGTTTATTTGTGTTGGCTTACCTTATTACTGAGGGGGATCGTTGGATAGGTTCGTTGGTGGCTATGGCGGCTGTGGCCCGTGGTTCGTGTCGTTAGTCAATTGATGGCCAGTTGTTTTTAATCTATTTTGTTTTCGACGTGCCTTCGTTTCCGTAGTTATTACTCTTATTTTACATTCGTTTTTAGTAATAGTGTTAGTTTTGAGTGTTTTACTGTTATTTCTTTATTTACCTTTACTGCAGTGTTTTTTTTGTCTTATAACATCAAACAATATGTCAACATACTTCTTATCACAGCAACTTTTAAATTATGTAGGTATTAACAGAAAACTAATGGAAGTTTTAATTGTTTGCACGTTTATTTTAATATTTACTATCTCACTGATCAAATCAACACAGACACAATATAATACCTCTGGGTAATTACACAGGTCATTAGCATCAAAGTAAATAAATATACAAAAATAAAATAGAATTCATACAACTTACGTAATAATATCACATGGAAATAAGCTATAATCTTATAGAACATTATGTATCTATGTGAATATTATTACTTAAGTTGTATGCATATACCTTAGTTTTCTTGATATATCTATAAAATAAAACCGCATTTAAATAGTAAGGGCTTTTGTAAATAGTTACGCGCAAGCTCATTAAGATGGCGCGATGTAGCGATTAATATACATAAGATGATCGCTTTACATAACTTCTGCTTGGTTATAGTTTATAATAGTATTACGATGGGGCAGCATTATAGTTAACTGTGTAATCAATTGTTGCGGATGTGTTTTAGTTTTTGTGGTGACTACGAGGTAGCAAAACTTGAACATGTCATGGCATTTATAAGATAATTGGATGCTCAATATCGCTATGTACAGAAATCGTTTAATAATATAATGTAGAATTTTATGCATCATATATGTATTGCATCTACCAGATAAATTGCTAGTTGATTTGCTTAAGAGATTCTCTCGGTAGATAAGCGTCATAACCTCAAATAGAGGTAGAATACGTTGTGTTGTTTTATTGTTTTGTACCTAAAATGTTTTCAAATATTATGAAATAAAGTAAAAAGAAGTATCGTAAGTATTAGAATGTAGCTACCACTCCAATTATTGTAAATGCTCCAAATGTATTAGTAGGTGTGATAATGTTGTACGATGTTTTATTCATGGTATGATACATACAATTGGCATTGTTTTAAGAGGCTACAAGGAAACGCCATGAGAGCGCCACTACCGAAGATATGAAAAAAGCCATAGGGCTGTACTGGCACCAGCCAAGGCTAGACTTAAAATGAGTATTTTTCATTTTTATTGGCTTATTCAAATAAAATGATAATAATACGTTTGTTTTTATTTAGAACACTTCAATTAAAAATAGTGATTAATTTTATAAACTTCAGTATGCCTTTAAAGATGCCAGAATTATTGATTATAAACTTGTATGGTGAGTGTGAAAAACAAGTTCTTGCCTTTTAGACAACTCTATGTATGTTTCAACTTTTCGTTATCGACGTTATACATTCTAAATAACCAAGAACAATTTTAGTTCATTTTGACAAATTAAATAGATTGCATAAAAAGCGCAATTTTCATATAAATAATATTTTACAAATATTTTAGAAAAATAATTGCGCTTACCATTAATTTTAAAATATGGAATATATATTTAATTGAATACTTTATCTATATTTAGAAAAAAATATGAAAATATATTCAAAAACTCTCACGAAAATAATTTATAAAATATATTTTTAAAAAAATCTATGTAATATTTCTGGCTGTTAGGGTATGAAATTAAAGGGTAAGGAGTAGGATTTTCTTTCTATATAAATAGGTAAGATCTGCAGGATTCTAAGAAGCAATTTGATTGTTATCTTTACTAACATTTTGGTAAGGATGTGTCATTAATTGGGGTTGTAGAATTAGAATCACTTTAATGCAGTAAAACATTACGCGTCATAAATAATAAACATATGTGTATATGTAATAGCCGGCAGTACGGCTGAGAAGAAAGGGTGCATCATTGCCAACCCTGAAGTCAAGCAGCAATATGCAATCTGCTTGTTAGTGGGTGACCATTCTGACAGCACTTCTCGGTGGCTCGGTGTGTTCCGGCACCCTAAGCCAAAGGACCTTCAAGGCCTGTAGGGCTGAGTTATACTAAATACAATATAAATATATTATTATGTATACAGGGTTTGGAGAAAGTATGGAATCAAGCAAATATCTTTAAAACGAAGAGGATGGTATTGAAGAAACTTTGTAGATAAGTGTAAGAAAATATAATACATCTGATGTTGACTTTGTTGTTGTGACTGTACTTCCGGTTCAACCGGAAGTTCCCTCTATATTTTTTTTTAATTGAAAGGAACAGCCTGTATATTTTTGCAGATTATAATAGATCTTGTTTTTGCGAATTTGACCATACTGGTCGATTCTATCTGGTCATTATCTGTAAATAATGAAGAAATAGAACACTCCACATTTACTGAGCAATTAATTTTATTTATTGTAAATTATTAACGAAATGGTAGTCATTATAAACGAACTCATTTAAAATGTTCAAAATGCTCGCCGTTTACTTCCTGACAATATCCAAGTCTTCTACGGAATTCCTGAGTTACAAGTAAAAGTTGTAAAAAAAAAAAAACATTCAAATTCAGGATTTAATTTAATTTAAGTTGTCTATGTAAAATGTCATTCATATGAAATTTTATGATAATAATAACCCTATTAATCAGCCCAGAAATTATCGCATATATTTAAAATCACTCAGTATATTAAGTTATAAAGTATGTGTGTGTGTTACCACACATTCTTACTCGTTAAGCCATCCACAAAAAAAAATCAGGTTGTAACTAATTCTTTTGTAAAACGCCAATAAAATATTGTTCGTTTCCCAGTGTTTAAATCATCGTCTTGAAAAAATCTCACGCGTCTTTTAAAACAACGTTTACGAATCAAAAAATCCAAGCTCGTATGCAATAGCTTGACTATGCACTCGAACCATTTGCTTCTTCGCATTTAAACCAGCTAGCTACCTAGATGATCGTAAAAAAGCGGTCTAAGCAAGCAGAGAACTGCAGCTGGGGAAGCAGTGACCAAGCAAGGACGAACATACATATTGACGACAGCGTGTGTGCATTTGCGATTCCGTTTGCGTCTATTCGAACCGCTGGTCGCATCGCAACGTGCATTATTATATTTACCTGCTTTGCTTGAGCGACAGAATAGACATCGGTGGAATACCGAATGCGCGTGGGTAGCGCGCGACGATATTCAAATTGACATCGTTTCCCGTTTCTCCTTCTATTTCCATCAGTTAGTTATTTCGAATTCGATAATAAATTTCAACGTATGAAGCAGTTTTGAACACTGAATATACTTCATTTACTATAACAGACGAGGTACGTCATTACTTACAAATTCGGGCCATGCAATATCGTATTATTAAAATAACCAACTAACATATAACTTATTCATTTTCAATTAAAGATACTATGTTGGTGCCTACTGCTTTTCAAATTGCATGCTTGTCACATCTTCCCAATGTATTCCTACCAATTTAGTTATAGCTGTCAACTGTCAAAGGGTTATATTCTGCATTTGCAGTAAAGTGTGGGAATTTGTGTTTATACTTATTAGTATATATTTATTTAAAATAAGTAGTTATTACAACTAAACCATACCGAAACCATTGCGTAAACAATCGAAGGAGTTAATAGTTTCGTTAATCGTGTATTTCGACGCAGAACGCGAGAACAACGGGCCATTACTCCCGTTAACTTTCGTGCGAGGAGTAAGTGTAAAATCCATGTATTTTTAATGTCATATTCTTTACAGTATATCGTTTTTAGAGAGTAACGAGTGTTCTAAACATTCATGCTGCAAACATAAGCAAAATTTCATCCATGAGTAAACAAGGAATTACATCCACTAACCCAAAACGAAAATGCATACGAAATAAATGTTGTAAAAATTGATTATTCTACTCATTGTCATGTGGCTATTGGAAACACAATTTATGACATGTACGAAACAGTGAGTATAATCAAATATTGTACAGAAGTGGTTCTTTCACATACATTTTTCAGACTAACATAACACATTAAACATTTTGAACAGTGCTCTTAAAGAAAAAGACATTTCTATGGTTGAAACACATTGTTGTGGTATATATTATTTGTTCTCAAAGAAAAGGAAGTTTGTTACGAAACGATGGATGAAATACGGCAGATCGGAGGATGCATACAATTGTATAAAGCGGATTGAATTAAATTAGTCTGGAAATTTGACGTACTTGGTGTACAACACATTGGAAACGAAATTCAGAAGTAGTAAATCAGAGAGATTGGTTTGGATAGAGAAGAAACTTGCATACTAATCGTTACTGTGAATACTTTAAGCGATAAAGGTCCCGATTAAATTTATTGTACTCACTTGTGCTTTTTGTTATTTTTTCCACTGCTATCATGATTAACATACTTTAAACCCTGATTTTCAAAAAGAATCATCACTAATATTAACGGTAAATGTTATTTTTAAGAGTTTGTTTATTCACCTGTCAAAAGTGTTTGACAGTTAAATATCCTAACGGTTTGTTTACGTTTTGACGAACAGAAAATTTGCAACACGGTCGTGACGTCACAGCAAACTGACTCACGTAGTACCTTGTCTGTTATAATAAATGAACTATATGAAAGTTAATTGTAACAACTGGAAATTTGATATATTAATTGACAGCGGAAATGGAGACACAGATTGTGCAATAGGCGAACGCTAAACCGCTAACTAATTTTTTATTGGGCGGTGCAGTTAATTGTGACGTTGGACTAAAATTTTTGAAAAAATATACATTTTCAAATCTTTTTTCTTTTAAAAATTATAATCTCATGGACAAAAAAAAACCTATAAATTCGTATATAGTAATTTGCAACTTTTATTTCGAATACGAATTAAAAAAAAATTGATTCCCCACCCTTTTCTTGTGTCATGCGCAATTGCATGCAAAAGCCTATGTAAAAATATCAAATGTGAAATGTCAAGCCACAAGTTGCACCAAGTCCAGCAACATTTTCTGCAGTAACTCATTCACATAAAATGTCAGCATAAATACAAAGTGGAAAAACAAACTCATTCTTAGTGACACTGCTTTTCAGCTAAACAGTTACATGTGAAGTATTCATTGCATATGTGAAATAGAAAAAAGCAAATACGACATTATATTATAAACGAAATGGTGGAAAAGAAAACTTGAACTCGTTTCTCGAAGCAAATTATAATAAATCACATAAAAGTTTATCTTTACAGTTAACACGATTCATTATAAAGAAGACAATATTACAAAGTCACCAATGTAAATAACTCAAAATCTGTAAAATATGAACTTGAAGCAGTTCTACTCCGAGGTATGGATAATACGTAGGAAGATAAACTTGTATGCATTACATCTACCTACAAGTATAAAAGTGACAATTCGTAGGTGTTTTTATCGCACAGATTTCGCTTATAAACACACTTGTTACTGTAGCTCCATGACGCATATACAAGTATAAGTTTGGATGCATTTATGTGGGTGATTTCCTAAATCCAATGCTTTTCAATTTGCACTGGCATAACTCTGTTTATACACAGTGTGCCGCACTAAACTGAGCAAGATTGAATTGCAGTAAGTTTATATACACAGAGATTCAAAATGATTGTCAATTCCGCTCCTATAGATAGTAACAGGGTGTAGGTATATGCCGCGTGTTTGTAATGAAGGTTTGAACTAAGTCAGTGTTGGAACACAAGAAAGTAAACGGATCTGTCATAAATAAGGAAAACGTAACCTATATTTGAACTCGCATTATATAAATGACTATGGATTGGTGTTTCTGCTTGTAAAAATGAAATGTAATTAATTTAACTTTACTAAATTATGATTTTACAATTCAGTACTAACTGGTGTTTAACTAAATTTATTTATTACTTTAAATTATAACATACAATTAGTATAATTATTAAGTGACAAAACTGCATCTCTCAGTTCTTCTATGGTATGCATGCGGTTTCTATAGATCCTATTTTTTAGATAGCCAAACATGAAGTAATCTAATGGGGTTAGATCAGGCAATCTTGGTGACCATTTTTGTGCTCTAACGACGCTGTCAGCAAAAAACTGTTGAAGATATTGGCAGGTTTGTCGAGCAGTATGTGCTGTCGAGCATTATCGTGCTGAAAATAACCTACTTCAAGCTCATTTTCTTTTAACTCGGCAATAAACAATTCCAACATCTGTTGGTAACGTTGGGCTGTTACAGTTTCCTCAAGAAAATGGCCCTATTATTCGTTGCCTGGACATAGCTAACCAAACTCCAACTTTTACGAGATGCAATTGCGTTTCTCGAAATTCGTGTGGATTTTCTGCAGACCAGATACAATAGTTTTGTAAATTGACATAGTCTGTTAGATAAAACCAGGCTTCATCCGAAAAAAATGATTTGTTTAGCAAGTCATCGTCGCTTAAATTGTTATTAAACAATGACAATATTCCAATCGCCTATCGTGATCTAATGGTAATAATTCCTGTACCGTAGAAACTTTATAGGGATGAAAATGTAACTTTCTTTTGACAGCTCATTGCGCTAAAGTCACAGTATCTGAAGTGTATGATAAGCCTATAAAATTATAAAATGTAATAAACTATTTCACTTAATGTTAATATTGATTTTTTACCTATTTGTTGAGCTGATTACCACCGATAAATTCCCTTATTTTCTTACAGTATTCAGAAATACTATTATTGGTGATATTAGATGTAAATACATATAAACGATTTGAAAAAAATTATAAGATAAATAATCGAAAGATACTACAACACGCACGCCAATGTCGCTAAATGTCAAGAAAATTCATTTATGCCCGGTAACATAAACAATAGTTACCAATTTGTCAAAGTTAATCAATGGATAACAGTAACATAAAGTATAACTAACAGCTTCTTGCGGGTTTCGCCGTGTGTCAAAACTTTCGCTCGACGTTTCGCTGTTCATACTGACAGCTTCTTCAGGATAACTGAACTGTTCACAGTTCAGCGAAACGTCGAGCGAAAGTTTGACACACGGCGAAACCCGCAAGAAGTGTTAAGTTAAGTTACACCGCCGTGAAAGCTACGCAGTGTATCAGAACATAAAGGTTTGTTAGGAGATAATCATTTGTTAAATCAGTTGTGAACTTAATCACCGCTATTCCGGTAGTTACACATTTGTTAAGATTTACCAAAACACGATATGTGCCGAATGTCCAACGAAAGTTGCCGTGCATGATTGCATCAATAGATGGCGGAACATGTGAAGTTAGACGGAAAATCTATTTGACATTTTGACAGAATTTTTATTTTTGATTCAATTTCATCACTGATCAATTAATTTGGAATAAGATAGCAGCAGTAAGTTTAAAATATATACGTTTAGTGATTATTATATTACATTTTTATAATTATAGAGGCTAGGTAGGTGTAATTTCAACATTTGATTTCTGACAATATTATCACTAAATTTGACACTATGCATCATAATGAGTCGGAAAATGCAGGATGCCGTGAGAAGAGCCAGAAATTTTACGGTACAAGAGAAACACACATTGTTAACGACCATTGAAAATTATAAAGGAGTAGTTGAAAATGAAAAAAGGGGTATTTATCAAACAAAAAAAAAACGAAGTATGAGCAGAAATTACATCTGAATTTAATTGTCATAGTACTAGTGGGTTAAGGATGAAAGAGCAGTTATTTACATTATACAACTTTATGAAAAAGAACAATCAACACGACCAAATCATTGTTTTATTTGCCTTTTTTTTTCTTATATTTTCATGATTCTTCTCCGAATAGTCGTGGTTTATGACGTCTATCATATATGTTGTCTAGTATATCGAATAGTTCTTCATTGGAGAACGATGATTAATCATTCCATATATCCGTTTTGGTTATAATCGTTATAACAAACTTGACATAAGCCAGAAGCAAAACCTCAATTACTGAATTTCTAGGTGAAAACGTCAAAGTTTCAAGTTGGCTCTCTATCGGAACCAAAATGAACTATCAATTTTAGTAAATTTACAGTTAACTACACACAAAAAAATAATTACTCAATTTGAATTTAAGTGCATCACATTGAATATAACATAACTTCCTATATAAGCAAGAAGATGATGTATTTATATTGAGAATAAAATTTGTTCAGTTTTTCAAACTCGTGAATTTGTTAGACGAAACAATTTTTTAGTTCAAATGTAATCAATATACTAAAATCATTATGAACATATAATATTTTCACCACAAGAATAATTATTTTAGATTTGAGTAAATAGATTTTCTCAACTGGAAACTATGATATTTATGCCTTAATAATTTATGTACATTTGATAGAAGTATATAAAAGTATAATTTGAAGTACTGCCAATATTTGCTTCCAAAATATAAGTATATTGAACTGATAATACTTACCTGCTTAATCTAAGCATTTCTATTATTCAAGGGTAATAATTACCTACTAATTTTGTGTCTGTAACACCAAAAAGCCTCGGTAGGGGAAAATTTAATAAAAAAATAATTGTAATTAAATAAATTTACTGTCCTACTTTATAGTTTTACAATGTTTGGAGAAGATAGCTTATTGGGGTACTCCAGGAGTATGCACGGGATATGTATAGATGTTATGTGTATCCGTCGTTGCGATCGGTGTTCTCGGGATACTTCTCACTCAATGCCTGGGCCTGGTATCTAGTCGGCGTTCAATCAGTGCAATAATTTGCTGGTATTGCCTACTGAAAACTAATAACTAGTAAATACCTACATATGTTTGTTAATGTGCACACCTACCATGTTCATATATTATCGACACAATGGCGCTGACTCTAAATAATATTTCAAAGTTTTTTAAACCAGTAATTCTTTATATTTCGATAATACGTACGTATTTACCTTCGAATATCTTAATGGTAGCATCTGTGCAGTAGCCCCATTCCACCCCATTCTCTAAGTAGTTGTGAAACGGTTGGGGCATCCATTTAGATTTACTTACACTCACAACCAACAACACTGTTCGCTAGTCAATCAAAAAGTGACGCCAAGTAAAGCGTATGTATGTGCAAAACCCCCACACTCCTCTAAAAAGAGGGAACCAATGACAGATAAGGTATAGTGCAATAAATGGTGGGTAAAATTCGTTTCAAATGTTTCAATATTATGGTAATTTCAATTTGATATTTCATGTTTCAGTAAAAACATTCATAATTTTATATAGTAATTCATTATACAAACGTATAACGGGTTTTTTGAATCTACAGACTTTCTCACTATGATTGCATAGATTTATTCCTTACGACAATAACAATGTTCATTTGGAGGAAGTATACTTCAATGCAAATATTTATACTATTTGTTCTAAGAGTATATTGTGTTTTCAGAGAATTTACTCTTATGTTCTAACCAACAAGATTTACTTCATTTAAATATATGTTAAGCTTCAATTTTTGAATATATAAAAATATTCAGATTGATAATAGATTTTTTTGTGTGTAGTTTACAACAGCCATTAATCAGTTGTTAACTAATTACTCGACATTTAACAAATGGTTAAGTTTATGTTACTCAACTTTTACTTAACAATTTGTTAGTGCTAACAAATGATTAACTAATCACTTGGTTACACACGCTTTATGTTACCGGGCATTAATGTATGAAATTTGTATGTAGCTAACTTCGCTCATTAAAATAATAATAAGTATAGATAAATTATTCCGGAAAACAGTTTTTTTCTTACGACAATCATTTTGAATCACATGGTATTTATAATGTTGTGCAGCTTATTTACAGTAATAAGTTAGTAACAATTAGGTACACATTATACAGTACCTAAAATTGCAAAACGCAAGCAATTCGTCTATATATGCGGATACATCTTTTTCTAACAAAACTATATAATGTCATTATTAACATGCTGTAATAGTTTATGGTCGAGCAATCATGAATTTTTGCAGTGAAATTTCGATGAGTCAGAGAAAAGTATTTCCTGATAAATGCTTAAATAATATCAACGAATATACCTATGTACGTGTTCAATCTCCTGTATGAACGTTAGCGGCAGGAGCATTTCACTCTTCAAGTTAATATAATCGCACTCAACTTGTGAGTTAATATTTGGGTGTGCGTATGTGAAAGTTTGGCAATAAAATTACCACTTACTGCAGCTCCTACCGTACACGCTCTAAACAGCTTAGCAGCAGGAAGAGGCGGGTCTCGCATTAGGCGAAAGAGAAACCGTACATACAGGTTCTATATCCATAGCAAAGATTCAGAATGTATGTGAACAAATAAATAAGCTGTTATAGGATGGTTTTACTTTGTTTATTATATTAGCAAAACAATGTTTGTATATTTATCAGTTATATGGTAAACCATGTTTAAAGATTTAGCCTTCGAACAGGCGCGCATTTTCTTTTCAATTACACATCCATTAAAAATACATGCTACTGGTGCCATTTTGACACCAGCGCGCTTGCTCGAAGGTTAGATATCCAGGAATACGAGATTTAAAAATATTGTTTCATACCTTTTTTTTCCAGAAAACATGTAAGCTTACCACTAGCTTTTCACTCGCTCGATTTTGAATTGTTGACGACAAGCTTGACAATAAAAATGTTGGTGTGACATTTACCCGCTTTTCATTTACCGATTGACTCACCTCACTTCAACTTTGTGCGTTAAGTTACGAACTGCTTAATATGTCAAACTCATTTTGTCGCCAGGTTGCGTCATTAGTAGTAAGTAACGCGTAGCTTAACGCACAAAACTGAATTGAGGTGAGCTGAACTGAGATTTCTGCCAAAAGGAACGGTACAATTGTATCATTTACGGCAAAAAGCGTTACGAGTATGAACATTGAAACAACATTGAATCATTTACAGAACCTCCTCAATGAAAACGTCGTGACAAGTTATTATACCACTTGCGGTGGCTTCGTATATTTCCGCAGTGATTCGGTGATGCAATCGTTCATCGATTCAGTCTATTGATTTGGTTTCGTTTAACCGCCATCTTGTCATCGACCCCTATAATAAATTTGTTGTGTGCGTCTGTGTTGTTTGTGTTTCAGTTTTAGTTAGTTCAAAACATCTTTCACACAAAAGTAAGCACTACCTAATTCTATATTTTTTACTTCATACGCGTTATTATTGTTCCTAAAATATGCCGACTTCATGATCCTAACCTAACAGTATACAAATAAATCAAACGGAGAGGTGTGCCATACATCTGTTATGAAAATGCATGAACGTGCCACTATAAAACTTATCTTTGTTGGTAACAATAATATAATATATTAATTGTGGTACATACATACGTATGAGGGGATATTGTAGTAACGAGGAAGATAGAGGAAACAGCAATTAGACACACCTCTGTTTTGTGGATTTCTGGAAAATCGGTAAGTGTTTCTCCTATTTTCTCCATCTCTGGTATTTTTTTTTCGGTTAGATTTATTGTCCCGACAGAACAGAAAGGTTGAATTAGCCACAAAAAATGTGTTTGAAACGCTAATAAAATGTACAGAACGATATAAAAGTCTTTTATTTTGAATAACACTTAACTGGTCCTTAAACAGTGGTGCAAAACGAAATCATAGTTTAGGATCTACTTAAGTCTTAAGTTAAGCTTAAGTATAGCAAATAGCCGAGGAATTGTTCCTAATATGAATATGTTTTAAGGTTAACTTTATTGTACCGACAGAAAAAAGGTAATCTAGCGACAAAAAAGGTGTTTGAAACGCTAATAACATGTACAGAACGATATAAAAATATTTACACGGCAAAAAAAGAAAATGTCCGTCAAAATATTTTTTTTCTCTGTCGTGCAATGTCTTATTTTAAGGATTTTTTCAAGAGTAACAATGTATAGATAGTTACATTTTTCTGATTTTCTCGACGAATAGTCATACGTAGTTTCTTATTATGCAGTAGGTACTTATTATTTGTAGTTATGCTCTTGTAACCATAGTTGCTTGCGAAAAAATCCTAGTTGTGGTTCATTGTCTTATTCTGTGGTGCTTTATCTTATTTTGTCATGTGAACGCTGGCTTAAATAAAATTGCATAGTACATACAGTTGTTGTGCTTTTATAATATTTTGTATGTGATTTCTTGTCATGCTTGGCATAAAAGCCTCTTCTGGCGTCCCAAAATATATTCCCTCTTTTTTTTTAATACAGAGAATCCCGGTAACAACATAAACAAGTAATTTTATTTCTGTGTAAAAAGAATAATGTTTAATAAAATTGCTTTTAGATTTATTAATTAAAAAAGACTTTTCAAAGGAACATTCTTTTTTTTGTAAATATAAATGTGTTTATATATACCTACCGGGTTTAAAGTAAAAACTGAGGTGATTTTATAATTAAATTGTTGCAAGCTTTTCGTAAGCATGATTGTTGTATACTTGTGTGCTTAACCTTGTGAAAAGCTTGTCTGGTATCAAGTAAAGTTCTTGCATAATATTGCAACAAGTTTTATTTCCTTGTCAGTTACAACCTTGTGGTCAGTTTTCTAGCTTGTTATGACATCCTTAGAAAAAGTTTGTTTAAACTTTAAATTGTTATCTTGAGTTTTTCTTTTTTAACCCTGAATTAGTGCTGTGGAAGTCGCCAGATATTAGAAATCGATTAATCGAAATTACCTTTGGTCGTTTCCACTGGAATTGAAATGGCGGAGTTTGATGATAGAAAAACAGAGGCTTGAGTAGCAGGAAAATCCGGATCTTCCCAGAGCTCGCCGCGTTTAATACAGGCCCTCCATATCCGTTCGTAATCGCTCATACCCTGAAAAAAAAAAAATTAAAAAAAATATATCGAAATTCCTAGATTCCTTTTTTATACAGCGTGTTCAAAATCAAGTTGGTACTATTGATAACTTGTTATTTGAACTACGTAGTCGGTTAAATTAGCAAATTAGTAGTATTTTTTCTGCTGATTATGGTGGTAAAATCAGAGAAGCAATTGGGATTCGTATTTTAGAGATTAAAAAATACATATATTTTTTTTAAATAGAATCTTTGAATATTTTTGCATATTTTGGAATAATGAAGAATTTTAATCAAAAATTGTTGAATACACTACCCCAGTGACCAACTATATTTATTTCATATTTTATAAATATTTAAAAAATATTAAATCTTTTTTGAATATTAGTTATATTAATATAATATGCATAAAATCTATTATAGAAAATATATTAGGAAAACATTTAAAAAATATATATGTTATGTAGCATTAATAATATTTTATTGCAAATGTTTTCTCAATATATTTTTCATAACTGCAAGAATATTTTACTTTGTATTTCTGTAAATATTTATTTCATATAAAAAAAAAGATTGAATTCTTGCTTTTGTACATTTGGTGCGTAGGACGAATAATATAAAATGGGTAAAATATGCATACATATTAAGTAGGTATGTACCTATTTAAAATGATAGTTTAAAGATTAAATTAGATAATATATATCTAATATAATTAGTATCTAAATTGAGCGCTGTAACTTTTCTATTAATATATCTGCGTTTTGTATTGTATTATTTGTAATATTTGTAAGTTGCGAACGTCAACACAACACCTCTATTCATTACGGTCGGTGCCGGTGTTATATGATTTAGTATTGTTTATGCGTCTATGGATTAGGTACATAGAATGCATACGCGCACATGCGTATCATCAACGTTTGCATTCGTTTGTCCGTTACATGTTATAGTTTATAATAGTATACGATTTGGGCAGATTAGGGTTAATTGTGTAATCAATTGTTGCGGGGTGTTTAGTTTTTGGGTGACTACGAGGTAAGCAAACTTTGAACATGTCATGGCATTTATAGATAATTGGAATGCTCAATATCGCTATGTACAGAAATCGTTTAATAATATAATTGTAGGAATTTTATGCATCATATATGTATTGCATCTACCAGATAAATTGCTAGTTGATTTGCTTAACAGATTCATCTCGGTAGATAAGCGTCATAACCTCAAATAGAGGTTAGAATACGTTGTGTTGTTTTATTGTTTGTACGTAGAATGTTTTCAAATATTATGAAATAAAGTAAAAATAAGTATCGTAAGTATGTAGCTACCACTCCAATTATTGTAAATGCTCCAAATGTATTAGTAGGTGTTGATAATGTTGTACGATGTTTTATTCATGGTATGATCTAATACAATTGGCATTATTTTAGAGGCCACAAGGAAACGCCATGAGAGCGCCACTACCGAAGATATGAAAAAAAGCCTTAGGGTTGTACCTGGCACCAGCCAAGGCTAGACTTAAAAATGAGTATTTTTCATTTTTATTGGCTTATTCAAATAAAATAATAAAAACTACGTTTGTTTTTTTATTTAGAACACTTCAATTAAAAAATAGTGATTAATTTGATAAACCTTCAGTATGCCTTAAAAGATGCCAGAATTATTGATTATTAACTTGTATGGTGAGTGTGAAAAAACAATTTCTTGGCTTTTAGACAACTCTATGTATGTTTCAACTTTTCGTTATCGACGTTATACATTCTAAATAACCAAGAACAATTTTAGTTCATTTTGACAAATTAAATAGATTGCATAAAAAATCTCGATTTTCATATAAATAATATTTTACAAATATTTTAGAAAAAATATTGGGCTTACATTAATTTTAAAATAAGGAATAAATATTTTAATTGAATATTTTATCTATATTTAGAAAAAAATATGAAAAATATATTCAAAAACCTCTCACGAAAAATATTTATAGAATATATTTTTAAAAATATCTATGTAATACTTTTGGCTGTTAGGGTAGGTACTACACTAAATTTAAAAATAAAGAAATTAAGGCCCAGATTTGGAAAGATAATTCGGGGCTAATTAGAACAAAAACTATTCACATAATGTATTATATGTGTTTCGTTCGAGTGACAAGAGACGAAATTAAATATTGCATCAGTATTTTTTTTTTTGTTAAAATAGCGAGAAAGTACAGTGACCTCGGCCAAAGCATTTAAATGCGTAAAAACCTAAAAGTTCTAGCTAGTTCTGTCTATTAGTTAACCAATATGGACGGATTTCATCGACATATACTTTAAAATAATAAAATTTTTAACACATATCATCACATTTACCACAGTGTATTGTTTGTTTAAAGAGACACTTTCAAACGTTGCAATGTTTCAAATATTTCCTCCGCGCATTATCAATTCCCTAGCTATTCTGCACTGGTTAATAAAAGTGGCAAGACAGCCTTCGCAACTTTCTCGTCGGAAAAAATTATAGTGTGGATATCTAAGGACCGGTCTTTCTAAATACGTCCTGTGTACTTATAAACTCAACACAAGCTCTGTGTCTACTGTTACTGCTACCAATTTCGCTTTAGAAACACTTTTAATCGTATATTAAATTTTTCACTCGCTTTGAATATTTCAAATATTTTTTTTTGTTCTTTTTTTTGGTCGAAGTAGTTTTTGAAACTACTGGATTGATTTCAAAAAAAATATTCTTTCGGTTTTATGTTGCTACGTTATTTCAGGTGAATACACTTTTACCTACTTATGTTTTATTTTAAAATGTTTATGATTCGGTGAGGTATTACAGTATTTGTAATTTAAAATGGCTTTTCATGCACCAAATATCTGTGTTCTGTCATCGGTTATGTGATTTTGAAGGTTAGGAGTTTGTTTATATATGTTTTCGATCATTCTGTCACTTTTATAAAGCTGGTAAAGAAAATTTAAATGTTGGAATTCATTTTTTCATCAGCAGGGAGGAAAGTTGTGAAAGTAAGTGACATTGATATGATGAAACTGTACATCTTATAATATGTGACATTATTGATAGATGACATTAGTACATTCGACCTAGTCTGAGCTCATTTATGAGATATTTGCTTAATTATTAGGTATTAAATGTCAATTAAACTATTATTAAACACTTTTAAAACGACGCTAACTTGACAGTTCTCAAAAAATATTTGACAGATTAAGCCTACTATCTATCATGTCACTCACAGGTATGTCTTTATTATTTTTAGATGTTTAGTTAAAATTGGACTGGCTGGGAAAAAATAGTATTCAAACCACGTGAGAAAAGTGCTATTGCAGGCCTTGGGCAATTACAATTTATAATATTTGCCCGCGGCCTGTAATAGAGCACTTTCCTCCCTTGGTTTAAAATATACTATTTCTTTGCCATACCAATGATGGACAGAGACGAATGCAAAGCTAAATAATGAAAATAATTCATTTTAATTAATTTTTTATTATAAGAGTTAATTCTTTTTGCGAGGGAGGGGGTTGAGAATTGGCAATGGGGGACAGTATAATTTTTTTTTTAAATTATGAAATTTACTTTTTTTTTTACACTAATGGGGGCGCATTCCTTTCTTCTTGGCTACACTGGAAAGGAATAAGATTTTTGTTACAATACCAGTGAATAGGGAGTGGAGTATTGATCGAGGGGACGAATTGAAACATTTTTATTTGATAAAATTAATTTTTTTTCTCACGCCACAGGAAGGGGATGGGATAAGTAGAGAGAGCGCATTATTATTATTATTTTTAATGGTAAGATTAATATTTTAGTAACATCGGGAGTGAAGAGAGAATTTTATTTTAAATATTAAATTATTTTTTTTATAACAAGCGACAGAAGGGGTTAAATGATTCAAAATACTTAAAATAAATTATTTTTTCACAATACTTCAGTGGAAGCGGATTAAAGAAATCGATAAAAATGGTTTTTTTTTGCAATACTGCCCCACGTCACTGGCTTATTTTCTAATAATTAAATTAAATGTTTTATCATACGAGGAGAAGGGAGAATGATATGGGGGGCACAATTTTATTTTTATTTTAAATAATAAAATTATGTTTTCAGTATTATCGGAAGGACAGAATTTTTTTTTTCTCAATAATTAAATTCATTTTGCTGCAACACCGGTCAAGTAGGGAGGGCAGAAATCAAAATAATTCAAATGATTTATTTTTTCGCAACATCGGGGTGAGGAGTGGATTAAAAAAATTGATAAAACATTTTTTTCCTAACGCTGGTCCGTAATTTAATAAAATTATTTTCTAAATGATGAAATTAACTATTTTATCGTTCAACGGGAGGGGGAGGGGGATTTGTAGAAAAATACTGAAGTCAATAATTTTTTTAATGCTTTGTTTTGTTTTAGTAAAATTTGAATATTTTTTTAACGACTAATATTTTTTATAAAAATTAAATAAAATGAATTAAACAAATAAAATTCAAAACAATTCAAACAAATTAAGTAATAACTGAGCATTTTGCGAATTTCAAAGGCACTCTAAATTAAAACAAAAAATTTAAAAAAAAATGATATATCAAAAAATAGTTATTTGTATCACCAGGCCGGAAATTACGATTTTGCGAGTATGGGTAGGTACGGTTTGTTTTGTACCCCACAACGTATTTGTAGGTACAAATACTTGCAAAAGGGTTTCTGGCACTGGTTTGATACACATTATTTCCTGGCCCAACCAATCTTTATTTCGACTTGAAAATAGAAAAGAAATATTGAATAGGGAGTTGTAACATGCTGGAAAAGGGACAGGAGATTCAAGATAATTCAAATATATATTTTTTCGTAACATCGGGGTGAGTGGATTAAAAAAATTGACAAAATGTTTTTTTCTCTCAAAGCTGGTCCATAATTCAATAAAATTATTTTCTAAATGATGAAATTAACTTTTTTATCGCCCCACAGGGACCTGTAGAGGAGGACTGAAGCCAATGATTTTTGTTTGGTTTAGTAAAATTTGTCAACCATTTTTTTTTTAATTAAATGAAAATAATGAAAAAAAAAAAAATAAATTCAAAACAAGTGAAACAAATTAAGTAACAACTGAACATTTTACGAATTTCAAAGGCACTCTAAATTAAAACAAAAAAAATATTTTTTTTTTTATATATATCAAAAATCTATTATGGCCGTTTTACTAATAATTCATTTTTATCTCATTTCTTGTTAAACTGAAAATATGTCAAAAATTTGATTGAATTAATACTTAATTTCCACATTTAGTTTTGCCAACCCGAATATGTTATTATTAGAGTGGTCGGACGTGTCTTCTTACATGGGCCGCACTCGCTTCGTGCCATGCAGAACATTTAGCCGTAGTATATCTTAAAAAGCAGTAAAATCACTTCCTCCGATTCGTGTGTCTAGTATCTAGTATCAGTATTAGTCGAGTCTTGATGCGAGATAGGACCTTGAGCTTAACCACCAAGGTTTTCTGATTTAATGCCCTTGGATTTTTATTTATGGGGATACCAAAAATCGCTGATGGATTCAGTCAAAGTATACACCAAAGTAGAACTATAACTGAGTAACTAAAGCGTTTGATAGCATAGATGCTGAATAAATAAAACAGGCTACAACAATATGAGTTTATATCAGGATTATAAAGTTTTTGCAAGCGAATACAATACAACACTTATAATTTTATAATATCTACATACAGCATTTCCTTTTTGATTATCTTGTATTCAATAAATTTTATGTTCCCATACTATATGTTTTATCTTTTTTATATGCCCTTAAACTTAAAATTGTTTTTCACCGCCTACTATTAATTAAATACTAATTAAGAACTACGTTTTCTGAAAATCACCAATTCTAAAAGAAGCAATAGAGATAGGCATAAGAACACCTATAGCTTTTCGATAGAGGATTCAATTCTACATCACATAGTGTGAACATATACAGGGCGTTCCATTTGAAAAAAAACTTTTAGTACTAAGAAGTTCTCCGAATCAATCAATCGATTACGAGACAGCCTGTATAATTTTGTTTACTTCTTATTCTCTAGTTAAATAGTAGAGGACTCATACCCTCCGCAGTCAGCATAAAAACTCTCTATCTTTTACTGTATAGCCATTTTATTATAGCATTACCGCATCATATTTTTTTTGAGCTTCTTTTTTACAAAAACCAAAATAACTCGGAAACAGTAACTGATAGGTTAGTGGATGTTTTATAAAATTGGCTTTAAAATTCCTAGGAGAACCTAAAACTGCACTAAAAAATATAAGTTTCTATTTAAAATATCAAAGTTGGCAATGACTTTCGATGTAACCGAAACGCGACATAGATGCAATTGTTTTTTTTCTAAAGAGATCATAGCCAACTATGTTTAACCCCAAAGTTTCAAAATCGAGATATCATAGCAAAGTCAAAAATTTTTAATGGACAGGTTCCGTGAATCACACTGTGTGATATTTATAGTTAAATAAATAAATAAATAATTTTAATCATATATTTGAAACTTAGTACTGACTTGACGAAATTTGACCACTCTAGCTATTATTTAAATCATATAAACGAATAACTTTTTAGAAACACCCAACATCTACATATGTATATAAATTAATTCCTAATACCACCTTGAAGTATCGTGTAAACATGCACCAGACAACTTCCCATTAAATTATTCCAAACCCTATTATCCTACGATTATTTATCATTACACATTATTGCAAAATATTACGACAATTATGTCGTTACAAACTTACAATGATTAAGAAAAAAACACATAAATTATGCATTCTCGGGCTTATAAATAATAAATTCAATGACACTACAGTTCGCGTTTCGAAACTATATACATAATAATTGTATGTTGTTTGTAACATACGACTGGTAAACGTGTTTGGTGTTATGTAGGTTGCTCATTCATTAAAGGAATTAGATTTCTCCGCGTTTTTTTTTCTTTTTCTTTCTTTCATTTACTCCTTCGCTTATAGTAGAAAAGTGTGAACGAATCCCAACGTCGTCTGAGACGCTAATTTAGAATTTCTTCGACGACCCACGCGTTCGTTGGAAACTAGGCATTCTATTGTATGTATAGCAGTAATTAAGAATGTTGTACAAAGATTAAGTTATATGGGTATATAAATTGATGAATGTTATAATCTAATTAATTTAATTATATTATTCAACATGCTATATATTGTTTTACGTTTTAAATGGTTGTATTGTTTTGTTTAACTTTTTTTTTAACTTAAAAGTTCACATTAATGAATCAAACCTAACAAAACAATCTTCCAAGTAGTGTGTCAACAACAGCTGTAGTAATAATAAAAAAACAAAATAATAAATTGATAACAGGTTCAGATTATATCGTCACTTCATCGTTTTTGCGTATTTATAGATAGCTACACACTAAAAAATTTAGGTAATTTTTCTTGGTAAAAATAACTTTTTTGGATAATTCCGCATTCAATGTATAAATAATTTTACGTGAATATTAATGGAAAATTACTGTTTCTTGGAAAAAAAAAATCTTTAGCATTGTAATATAACTAGGAAAGATATTAATATTTTGCAGGAAAAAGTTAACATTTCTTACATTTTAGAAAATTACAGTTAAAAATAATTTTTCTTTATTCAAATAAATTACCTTAACAGCAAAAAAAAATTTTTTGGATGTCCGAATCAAGTACTTGCGATTTTCATAAAGAAACTAATTATTTTATATACAAAGTCGGTACAGTTACAGATAATGTAGTAGTAGATTTACGTCAAAATTGTATTTACGAAAGCTGTAAATCATCACTTCATAATGTTCTGAACATATAATAGCGAAGTTTTCTGACCTATATATAGCAAATACGTTAAACATATTCTACAAGTACAGAAATTGCCGTGAAGATGGCGGTTCTCCTATTTCACTACACTAACTTTCCATACTCGATATAAGTTTTCTACATGGCAGACATAGTTATCAAATATTTATCTGTTACTTGCCAGATAAATATTTCTTAGGAACTGTTATCACAACAGTTGCCCGATTGCATACGGCGGCCCTTGTTTTTTGGGAATTAATTGCCGATCTGGAGAGGCAACGGTAACTTGACAGGCAGTGGTTCAGGGCATTAGAAATTTTCACATTTTGTTTGTCTATTATGCATTAAATTCTAATTAGGTACACCCTATTTTCATTTCCACGATATTTTCTTTTTTGTTAATAGGAAAAAAAAATCACAAAAACTCAACTTTTATTTGTTATTTTACTTTTAAACAAGTGCAACAAGTGATGGACATTATGACTACTTTAGAAATTTTACTTGTGAGTATTCCAGACTATATAAAAGAATCTTGAAAAAGTTACCCACATTTCAAAATTTTACAATGAATATTCCACACTGAGAAAAATGGGCTAAGTAAAGTGTTTACTTGGTAAAAAATTATTTACAATAGATAAAGTTTTACTTTTAACTATTCTCGTTAATTAATACCTGCAACAAAACCCAGTTTCCTGAATGCAAGTTGTTACTGTAAATAGTGCTTTTATTAACGGCTATTACACAGCGTTGTAAAGTATTACTTATGACTATTGGTACTGTATCTAACTACAGCACATTGTTAGTAGAAGTAACAACAATGCTGATCGCTATTAAACTCATGCATTTTCTTAAATAGGTAACAACTTGCCATAACCATGATTATTTGAGTTTTGCTGCCACCCCGTGATTGTTTTACTATTCCTGATTGGCTAATGCGGCGGAGTAATAAAATAGTCCCCGAGATTGCTACGCGCGCAAGCGCGGGCTAGCGTCAAGTAAGAGTTACGGACGTGGGAAAAGGTCGTCGAAAAGGAGTGGCCAAGGAGTACGGCCATTGTAGGCCAGTTGGAACGCATATATATTAAAAATACCGGGTGGGTTAACTCAAGGCCCCATCCGTATAAGGAATCCCAGCGAAAGAAGAAGTACCGAGCCTATAAGCAATCGGACGTTTCAAGATTGCAGTTTTAAACCACGTGGTGGGATATTTGAATTCCCCATCATTGTGATGATATTTGCGCCCGCTGGTGAAGTTAAAGTGTGGATGCCGTCGCTAGCTGAGTGACAGTCCAAGTGCCACCTGCAGTTAGGGATACCCTGACGAAGTAGCCGTTTACGAGGCGATGACCGGACATAACCGCCACGTACGCCGACAGAGGATCAACTCGCCGAGACAACGCCCAGTGCAAAGAACCAACAGAAACCGCAAATTTACCACCTAGGTGTATTATTTCTTTGTTTGTTATTAGTTGTAACTTCAAAGCCATATTTCTCTTTGTCCTTTATTTAGATTTCAATAATTTCAATAACTAAATAACGTTTCAAGGGGGCCCCATTTACCTTATCTTTTATTATTGCTTTGTTCATTTTTTTCATTATTAAGGAATATATTTTATGAGCCATTACGTTGTAAATTGTTTAAAAAAAAACTGTTGTTAAAGTGAACCCAATATCTTTCATTCATATCAGGTAGTCACTGTGTTTGTCCTATACAAAATAAAACTATTACTAATAATACTGCTTTTTATTTAAATTTATATTAAATATTCACTAAACTTCCTCGTTTCCTGCACTACCTGTAAGTTGAACAACAAATTTAAGGTAAGTATATTGTATATTTATAGCAAACCATTACTTTCTATATATAAGGTATTTAGTGAACGTACATTAATGATACTGTTTCCTTATCACAAGGAATCCAAATAGCTTGCATTAATTGAGGTTAATAATGAAGGTGTGATAGCCATTAGAGAATAGTTCACTCACAGCAATACAGCTACTACTTGACAAGGGCAAATCTTTGCTCACTGCAACTACATATATTCTTTGGTTTAACTACTTCAGTTTAATTATCATAAGTAACTTCATAAGTTACCGGTATGAAGCAGACCGTAAGTAACTTAGATTGCTTTTTGTTGGTATCAGTGTTTAGGATCTCTTTTTTACTAGTGCTAAGTAATCTGTGCTTTTGTCCCCTATCCAGCTGAACTTTTTACTTACGATAATTGTATTTTTATTTATGATTATTAATTTTTTTCTCAGTGCAGGTTACTTGAAAAGGCCTTGGAAAAATTACTTATAGTTAGAAATATTACTTCTAAAAGTAAAATACTTCTACGATTTTAAGGGAACAAAATTGCCCCAAAATCGTATAGGAATTTTACCAAAATTGTTTAATGTGTACGTTTCGTTGAATACTTATCAGCATCTTCAGGCTTCAACTACAAATTAATATTCTGATTTAGGTAAATTGCTTGGTTTGTAATCAAGAAAGTGGATATCTTGAGTTTTTGGAAGTTATTTTCATTAAAATCAATAGAAATAAATTGACGAATACCTGTCACCTCTAGAGGGAAATATACTATTAGACCTGTTCAATTAGCCAACTGTGTGTTTTTCCATTTGTCCGTACTTTTTCCCGTTGTACATATTTATTTACCAAATTGAACGATGTATTAAATTTCATTTCATAATAGAGACATTGTTTTTTTACAACGGACTAAATGGAAGCGCATTAGTTTTGTTTTACTGTCGGATTTTGACGAAGCAAACAAATAAATCAGAACCATTTTGGAGAATATTAATCTTCAGTACTTGCCAATGTGCCATTTATTCAAATTTAAATTGACTTTGTGCTTGTCGTAATCTTAACAACTGAAGCGTAAGCATTTTTCGCAAGAAAATCCGGCAAGGACAAGAAACATCTCAACAAGAATCTTTGATCCGAGGGGGAAAAATTCACGACCTTTAATCCGCTATTGGTTAGAACGAACTCAAAGAAAGGTTGCACGCTCATATTAAAAATGTGCAACCTGTGTGTCAGGTTGATATGTCCCTTATAATCACAGTTGCTACCCGCTTGACTGTGCTTTTACAAGTTATAAAAACCTTGAAAATTGTCAAGAACTGTTTTGACAAAAGCCGGGTTCGACTTCGTATTGGTTAGAACAAACAAAACAAATGAACACTGTCAAATTTCGATTAATTAAAGTTTGCGTAATTTTTAGGAGTATCTCCGAAAATATAATAGATATTAAAAAACTTTTTTAACATAATGCGCAGCAGATTACATGGTCCAAAAGCTGACGTCACCTGTCTTCGCAAGAAGCCAGTAATGGGTGAGAAATAACAACTCTTGTTTCAAGAGGCCGTATAAAGCAAACTGTATTTTTCTCTAATGAGTAACTCGTTACACATTGTTAAAATCAGAGATGTGGTGGTGTTAAAATCCAAAATGACGCCTGTAGATACAACATCGAAAGTGTCCTTGAGAAATATTGAAATAAATAGTAAGATACCTCATTAATGCGCATTCATGTTCCGTGTGCATCTATCCACTTACATAAAGTACATACACCTGTAAACTTGGCCAATATCAATCGGGTTCCAGTGTTCGAGCTTCACCTTTGTGTCTTTGGGACGAGTCAAGGCACGAGATTGCTCATAAACTTTGACCTTAAGTAGTGTTACTATACGTTTATTACAATACTGGCATCCGTGTATCGTCTACATGAACGTCATGACCTTCAATTACAATTATTGTGCATCTGCATGTTCTGTTGTTCCTTGATCAGGTACGAATTACATAAATTAAAGCTTTGTTTACGTATTAGATCATGCTCTGATTAAGATTTTTTTGTATTTTAAATCGTACAAATTGTTATTTCCTACATTGAGAGAAAAATTTAATAATCATAAATAAAAATATAATTATCATAAGTAAAAAGTTCAGCTGGATAGGGGACAAAAGTACAGGTTACTTAGACTAGTAAAAAAGAGATCCTAAACACTGATACTAACAAGAAGCAATCTAAGTTACTTACGATCTACTTCATACCGGTAACTCATGAAGTTACTTATGATAATTGAACTGAAGTAGTTAAGCCAAAGAATATATGTAGTTGGAGTAAGCAAAGGTTTGCCTTTGTCTAATAGTAGGTGTATTGCTGAGAGTGAACTATTCTATAATGGCTATCATATCTTCATAATTAATATAAGCTATTTAGATTACTTGTGATAAGAAAACAGTATCATTAATGCACGTTCACTAAATACCTGATATATAGAAGGTATTAATAGGTTTGCTATAAATATACAATATACTTACGTTAAATTTGATGTTCAAGTTATAGGTAGTGCAGGAAACGAGGAAGTTTAGTGAATATTTAATATAAATTTAAATAAAAAGCAGTATTATTAGTAATAGTTTTATTTGTATAGGACCAAACACAGTGACTACCTGATATGTATGAAAGATATTGGTTTCACTTTACCAACAGTTTTTTTTAAACAATTTACAACGTAATGATTCATAAAATATATTCCTTAATAATGAAAAAAATGAACAAAGCAATAATAAAAGCTAAAGTAAATGGGGCCCCCTTGAAACGTTAATTTGTTATTGAAATTATTGAAATCTAAACAAAGGACAAAGAGAAATATGGCTTTGAAGTTACAACTAATAACAAACAAAGAAATAATATACCTAGGCGGTAAACTTGCGGTTTCTGTTGGTTCTTTGCACTGGGCGTTGTCTCGGCGAGTTGATCCTCTATCGGTGTACGTGGCGGTTATATACGGTGATCGCCTCGAAAACGGCTACTTCGCCGGGGATCCCTAACTTCAGGTGGCACTTGGACTGTCACTGAGCTAGCGACGGCATCCGCACTTTAACTTCACCAGCGGGCGCAGATATCATCACAATGATGGGGAATTCAAATATCCCACCACGTGGTTTAAAACTGCAATCTTGAAACATCCGATTGCTTATAGCCTCGGTACTTCTTTCGCTGGAATTCTTTATAGCGATGGGGCCTTGAGTTAACCCACCCGGTATTTTTAATATATTTGCATTCCAATTGGCCTACAATGCCTGCACTCCTTAGCCACTTTTTCTACGACTTTTTCCCACGTTCGTAACCTTTACTTGACGCTAGCCCGCGCCTGCGCGCGTAGCCGTCTCGGGGACTATTTCATTACTCCGCCGCACCAGCCAATCAGGAATAGTAAAACAATCACGGGGTGGCAGCAAAACTCAAATAATCACAGTTGTGGCAAGTTGTTACCTATTTAAGAAAATACCCGAGTTTAATAGCGACAGCATTGTTGTTACTTCTACTAACAATGTGCTGTAGTTAGATACAGTACCAGTAGTCATAAGTAATACGTTACTTACCACAAATTTGTCAGGTACGTTGTGTAATAGCCGTTAATAAAAGTACTATTTACAGTAACAACTTGCATTCAGGAAATTGTGTTTAGTTGCAGGTATTAATTAACGAGAATAGTTCCAAGTAAAACTTTATCTATTGTAAATAATTTTTTATCAAGTAAACACTTTACTTGGCCCATTTTTCTCAGTGTATACATATAGTTCGTGCCTATACTTTGATTTTGTTCTATTAAATAATCTTTCTTCCCAATTCTCTTAATGGATATCTTTAAAAAATATATTTGAATTAAATATAGAAACTTAAGATTGATATTAGGTAGTACTGCTTTTTCTAAAGCCATCAGAAAATTTCTTTTTAAACATTATTTTTACCTATCCAAATAAATCACTTTGACAATAAAAATGTTTGTTTGAATGTGTGATGTGTAGTATAACTACCTTAGAGAAAAGTATTCTTCTCACAATCAGTGCAAGGTATAAACAAGTATCCGTAACTAGTTTCTGAGTTGTCGGATTCATTTACCTAACTAAAACAAACAAGGAGTGCATCAGAATCACGCAGAGCTCGAAATCTCGTCTTGCGCGCAGAAAACAATTACATACAAACCAGTTTTCCCCTTGGCAGCGGCTCTTACCCTGCAGCTTGGTCGATCGTGGTATCATTCACATGAAAATTACGCTTTTAATTGTGCAATTTATGGAGTCAATTAATGTCTAGTGGAGCCGAGCCAGGTTCTGTATGTACCTGGATGTGCACTTGGTTAGAATTGTGGCTGATATGAATGCTGGGTCTAGGTAAATTGTTCGAAAACAGAAAATAATTCTTCCTATCCATCTAATTACAATTGTTTTTAGATTCTTTAACTTTTGATATAAAATGACAATTTTTGTTGTAGGTGTCTTCTGAGAGGAAATACCTGATTGATCAACACGCTAAAACTCCATCACATATTGGAAATTGTGAAAAACTAAAGCGATCCGCATGTGTGCAGCAATCTATACGTCAATGTGTAGCATCAACTTCACGAAACTCAGAACAAGAAGAATATAATACGGATCTGTGTACCGCATTAATTTCGTCTAACATACCATTAACAAGATTAAACAATGGTAATTTGAAATCATTTCTGCAAAAATATTGCAAATATAATAAACCTGACGAAAGTACCTTACGAAAAAATTATGTCACATCTTGTTACCAGCAAACAATAGCAGAAATTCAACAATTGGTAGGGAATAATTTTATTTATATCATGTAGACAAAGTACGGATAAGTGTGCCATTATATTGCCCATTTGTTAATAGGAATTCTTCGTGAAGATATTGTAGGTAAATCATATTTAATTATTGTAAAGAACTTCAAAAAACAAATAATGTGACAATTGCCTAATTCGTTAACCCAAGAAGGTTTATCAAATTACTTTTTACCTGGAAGTATACCTTGTGAAAAAATTTTACTAATGTTGTCCGACGCTGCACCATACATGATAAAAACCACGCAAAATTTAATTTTTTTTATAAAACATTATTCATACCACTTGTTTAGCTCATAGTTCAATCTGTAGCCGAAGACATTAGAATCAATTCCCTTTGATTAATGACTTAATTAGCAATGTCAAAAAAATATTTTAAAAGCACCTTTACGAATCCAATTTTATAAGGAGCGACTTCCCGGTTTAATTGCCTCCTGAACCGATTATTACGAGATGGTATATGGTTAGAGCTGCAATTTTTTCGCCGATAATTTTGAAGGAATAAAAAATATAATTCTTGAACTCACTGCTGACTGCATTGCTCTAGAAAACTGTAAAAAGATTGTAACATCAACAGAATTGCTACAAAACCTTTTGTATATTAAGTCAAATTATAGCTTTGTTTCAAGTTCCATTCGTAAACTAGAAACGCAAGGGATGTCGCTCTCGGAATCAGTCGAAATAGTAGACGAATTTGATATGCTATGTAAGAAGGTTAAGGGTACAATAGGTAATTCTATATACGATAAATTTAAAAAAGTGATAAATAAAAATGCGGGGTATTTGAAATTGAAGAAAGTTAAGAAAATTTTGGAAGGTGAAACAGTAAACGATTTCGACTTTAATTTTAGTTTAGAATGTATTGCAAAGTTAAAAAATGCACCTATTACATCTGTGGATGTTGAACGAAGCTTTTCTATTTCGAAACATATGTATTCTGATAGAAGACAAAACTTTCTTTTACACAATTTTGAAAAACATTTAATTATAAATTGTTTTAGAAATATGTTGTGAAAAAATTTTGTGCAATAAAATTAATGTTAAAATTTCTGCTCTTATTTATTTTATATGTAAAAATTTTGCATATTGTCGCAATTTTTTTTTGCATATATGCCCCAGGTTTATGCATATTTTCTCAAAAATCGATGCATATACAGGGTGTTTTGAAACATCGTTTAAAGATTTTAAGGGCATGTAGTACGATCGAAAATAAGGTTAAAAGTCATAATAAATATATGTCCACAGATTAACTGCTTACGAGATAACAGCGATTTTATCGCAGTTGCAGAATAAGTTTGCTTTAGCGGTTTTTATTAAGATGTTATTGCATTTTAACATAAAAGAGATTATAACTAAAGAAGATGTTCAAAATGACAGGATCTACATCTGCTTTCAAAGGAAGCGCGCACTCTTTCAAAAAAAACAAGGGTTTTTCTTGTATTATCTGGCAAAAGTGTTCTATTCGTTGGCGCCACTCTGGAAGATCGTTTACCGCTGTTGCGTACACTAAACTTTTCAAATAACCCCAGATACTAAAGTCCAACGGGTTTAGATCGGGAGGCCTTGGAGGCCAAGCAATGGGACCTGCTCGCCCTATCCACCTCCCAGAAAATTCATTGTTAAGATGTTCCCTAACAGCACGCGTAAAGTGCGGTGGAGCTCCATCCTGCATAAACCAGAGGTTCAGTCTTTCCAGATTTATAGGTAAATCTTCCAAAAGTTCAGGTAAAGTATTTTCCAAGAACTCGAGGTATGCAGGACCTGTTAAGCGTTGTGGCAAAACAATCGGTCCTAACAACCGTTCCCCTATCATGCCTAACCAGATGTTTAGAGAGAAACGTTGCTGGTGCCTGGCTTCAACGGTAGCATGAGGATTCTCGTCACACCAAACGTGATTGTTGTGGAAATTAAATATTCCATTTTTAGTAAAACCAGCTTCATCAGTGAAAAGGATGTTATCAGCGAAATCTGGCCGATCAGCAGCTGTTCGCAAAAACCACTCACAGAAAGCCCTTCTCGCTTGATAATCCGGAGCAGTAAGGGCTTGTACCCGTTGGATATGGTAGGTGTATAGGAGTTGCTCATGAAGGGTTCTCCAAACAAAATTGCTGCTTACACCCACTTGAGTCGAAATTCTTCTAACACTAGTTTCGAGATTTTCATCAATAATATTCAAAATTCGATCTTCTATCTGTGGAGTACATGCTATTCTCTGCCGTCCAGTCCATCACAAGACTGCTTCTCAAACGAACCAGTTTCTCTTAGTCGTTGAAACATCGCATGCGAAGGCAGTTGGCGATCAGGAAACGTTTCAGTATAGAAGCGACGTGGTTGTAAAGAATTCCCATTAGCACGACTGTAGATGAACGCCATATCAACGCCAATTTCAGCATTAGAACAGGCGACCATTGTAATTGCTACAAATTTGCACAAAACGTCAAATTAAACTGTCATAAAACAATAGCTGATAAGCATCTGTTTACTGGGATATGTTATATCGATGTACTACTAGGAACACTCGCTCTTATCTCGTAAACGGTTGATTTGTTAACATATGTTTATTATGACTTTTAACCTTATTTTCGATCGTACACCGAGAAAAAAAGTGTTGTATTAACTAATAAAATGGTGTATTGAACACTTTTTTTCTTTTTCAATATGAGCAATGATATTTTAGTGTTAATGCAATACGTAAAAAAAACGTTAAATTGCGTTAGTTAACTGAATAATAATAAATGTTATTAGAAACAGACTACGCGTGATTCTTTGAACATGTACTTAATTTTCCATTAACAATTTCTACCTGCTAATTGAATAATACAACAACATTATCCCAACACAGTTACTTGTTGTAGACACACGAAGTAATAATTGTCTCTATAATTTTATAATATTGGTTTAGCACTATAAAATGTTGATTCAAAACTTATATTGTTTCATTTAACCTACCTGTAGTATTCATCGAATGACTATTTGCATGTAATTCAACACCTTTAGGTGGTTATACGAAAAAGATTTTCTTGTTAGTGGAACCATTTTCGATTTTGCTTAAAATCACGTTACTGATCGGGCGAGTTTTTAATTTCATCGATGGATCCATCGATTACTGTAACAGAGATATACTGTAATCGATGGATCTATCGATGAAATTAAAAATCCGCCCGCACATTCAGCAATTAGTCCATTGATAGCAACGCATAGCTATATATTGCTAATTAGGAAGACTATAGTAGGTATATAATAGAAGAAAAACATTTACGGCATTATATACTAAACTTATATTAGCTTAATAACATAACTAAAAAATTATAAAGGTTTTATTCATACATTTGAAAGGAAAGTACAATTTAACGTTTCATAATAAATCATTAATAACAACATTTAACCAAAATTCGTTATCAGCATTTACCGATTTCGTAATACTACCCACCAAATTATCATTATTTTCAACGGAATTGGTTTTTATCATATTAATAGATTTACTTAAACAATTAGAGGCAAAATGATTTTTACGATTACATTTATCACATAGTTTACCATAAGCTGGACAACTGTTTTGCGCATGCGTAAAATTACAACGTGTACACCGACCTGTTCTAGAATTGTTCGAATCCGTTACAAACGATCTTATTTGAATTTGCCGGACACCTCTTCCCAATGATCTTCCATCCTTGTGCGGCCCTTGGGTGAAACGTGTCTTCTGTCTTGCTCCTGCATCCGGCTGTCGATCGATGTGTTTTCCAGCGTAATTTCAATATTATTTAAAATTTCTCGAACTTCCTTTCCTATACAGTGTAACAGCGTCGCTGCTTGTATTTCGGCTGTTTTCCCCTGCAACACTCGCGTAGAATATAATTCCCAATCTTCTTTGAATTGCCTCCAATTTTTTGCTAGGTCGCCCTCCATTTTCATCTTCTCGGGTTGAGATATATTTTCCATTTTGTTTTGTTCCTTTCTGACACTTTTTTTTTAATAATTTGTTGCACTTTTTCTTCCTTTCACTGTTTTTTTTTTTTGTATTTTGTTTGTTTTTTATTCTGACTGCGCCATGTTATATATATATATACCGCGCGATGGGTTTTGATTATCTTTATTATTCAATATTAATGTTACAGAAACTTACAAACATAGGTCTTATTGTTACGGAGGTTGGATACTGACTAACTATACGCATGTGCGATCACCTATATGTAATAGTATAAATATTACATTTTATTGAGTTAACACCGATAGTAAATTTAAAGAAACACTTTTTCAAATGTCAAATCGACAATTTGTGGGATTAAACCAACAAGATAAAATATTGGTTACCGCCTGAACACTATAATCTTGTTAAATTAACTCTAAAGTGTGCAACAATATAAATATGTTTGTTTCAAATAGGTGCATATGATTCACTTAAATGCAACATGGTTAAATCAATGCTCAAATTCGTGACACCACGAAAAATGTTAAAATAACCATATCATTTCTCTCAGTGTACTACATGCCCTTAAAATCTTTAAACGATGTTTCAAAACATCCTGTATATGTGCATATATTCCAGTTTTTTTTTTGCATATCATCCGATCTCTACAAATAACTATTATCGTAATACAGATTCCTATTTTATTCCCGGAATTTTTTTACCACTGATAAATATTCTACTACGGTAATATGAATTTTGAAGAGAAAACACTACAAACATTTTGTTTCTTTAACAAACCTTTTTTCCCCCTGTCTATAGTAATGCATCTGAAGCAGTGCAATTATATTCTCTACACCTTCCAAATAGGTTTCTATAACCAGATTGTATGTATTTATCATTACTTGCCTTCCATAGTATCTAATCTCTTCTAATCCCATATCTTATCAAACGAACTATTGTAATAAAATTTTGCAATAAACGACATAACATATGTTGTGCCGGTTAGTTAAATTCTAAATGATAGCAAAACAGTATGGCGACCAGTGACATAATCGCAGAAATTTTAACACAGATCAAGTGTCCGATCTGTTTGCAATACATGTCCACTCCGATATATCTCTGCAGAGAAGGACACAGTATTTGTCACGATTGCAAACCAAAGATGGGAAAATGTCCTACATGCATGGCAGTGGCCAACAGAAAAGAGGAACTACGCACTGGAGGGAATCAGCAATCTCCTGGTGCATCATTGCCCCTACATCCAAAACGGTTGTTGCCAAAATAAAATTGTCCCATTTAGAAGAGCACAAAAGAGCCTGCGATTACAGCACTATACGTAAATGTCCTTTCTGCGCGGCTTCGCCATCAGATTTTTCGATAACACTAGGAACTGCGAACTCGTTGATCGGCCATCTGGTGCTAGCGCACGGAAACAAATTACTGGAAGGTAATAAGAAAAATTATATAACCAATTTGAATTTCTCTAATGTGTGGAAGGTAGTGAATTATCTTTATCATCAAGACAACATCTTCTATCTTTATAATTCTTTTGAGAACGGTAAAATTAGGTGCGCCGTTCAGTGTGTTGGTTCCAAGGACAAAGCGAAAAGGTTACACTTACACCTTCTGCGTTTCTTCCAACTGCGATAGTAGCAATATTCAAATTACGCATTTTTGCATTGGCGATCGCCAAAATTCTCTTATGGATTCTGGTGAATATATTTCTATACCTACAGATGTTATAAAGGGCTATAAAGATCCAACGTTTTCAATAAAAATACAAAGCAATAATAAAGTGCTAGATTAATACATATTTACTACAATTAGATAATATAGATAAGTATATCCATGCTCAATACATACCATGCTTCCCAAATATTTTTCTGTTTAGAGTAGGCTGTTTTTTAAGCAAATTCTTTAGTAAGATTAGCTACACTGTAAAAAAAATTCTAGTAAAATTACATGTAAAATCGTTGGTAACAAAATTTTACAGGTAAATTTGCTTCATAAGGTAAAATTTCTACCATCTAGTAAATTTCACATGCTGATGTATTTTTCAAAGATTCTACTGTAAAATTCGTATGTGTAATATTTAAATGAACTGTATATTTACCGAACACTGAAGTAATTTTCAGATGTATTTTTATAAAGAAAGCAAGTAAAAATACTAAAGAATGGAATATCGCATGTATAAATATACATTGTACGGTAAATTATTTTACAGGTATAATTTAATATTACTGCCAAGGCTGTAATATTAAATTACACATGTAAAAGAATTTACATGTAATTTCTTTTACAGGTGTAATTTAATATTATAGCCTATTATTTTTTGCAGGGTACTATACCTTAAATTAAATTTCTATTTAAACTAGCCAACGATTCCAATACACATTTGGTAACATGGAAATCACAGCTTACTTTAAATAACAATCACAATTTAAAGCGTTTTGCACAATATGCAAAACGTTCAATAATATGAATAAAAACTAAAAATGCGTGAAGAACAGGTATTTTTAGGTTTTTTATTTATTAAAATAAATACTCAGAAGAATACAAATGTATAAACTTAACGCAATGATTTTTTTCATTAAACAATTTTAAAGAAGAAAAGAACATTTGAAATTTGTCTTTTGAAAAGCTCAAAAGCCTAGTCTATGTAGCTATTATATTATCAGTAGGAATTTCATTTGTGTTATAATTTAAAGCAAAATTTGTTCCTAATAATAGTTTTATAAATACGCATTTATAAAACTAACTTACCTAATTCTTTTATAGCACATAATAAGTCACACTGAATCGCTCAACCAGGGATCAAGAATGAACACCCTTACGCGAAATCTACGATTGTTTGTGATTCATCATTATTACTATTACCACGTGATATCACTGAGCCAATAATAAGTTCGACAAACGAATAGAATTACCTACGCGCAAGATAAATAACCCAATAACAATCACATTGCGGCGTTATGAATTTCGTATTTTCCATGATATCTATAGTTTTTGCCCGAAAATTCAAATAAAACAAATAAATATAAAAGATCCTTATATTTTGTACAGTAAAATTATTAGTTCACTAGTAAAATTACTTTTAAAGTGTAATAAATACCCTAAAAAAAAGTCAATTTTACACTTTTAAGTAAATTTTGATAGTAAACACAAAATTGTACATGTTTTTTCCTGAATTTTCCTTTTGAATTTTTGTTCCATCTTAAACTTACATGAAAAAGCTATAAATTTTACCGAAATTTCTTTTTCCATGTTAAATATCCTAGAAAAAACATGTAAAATAAAATTTACATGATTTATGGTGGTAAATTCACAACGTTATTACATGTAATATTCCTGATTTACCATGGCAAAATTACTTAATTTTTTACAGTGTACTTTTAAATTGTGACAACTGTCAGTGACGAACCAAGAAGCACTAGAACGGTACGAATAAATCCCCGATATCTCTCTCCTGTCAATGTACCATTCTAGAACACTGGACTGTTCTACATAATATTCGACAGTCCTTATTGAATTTTTGCCGCATACAATGTACGCTTCCAGCATATCGCATTTCTCCAAATGAGAAAATACCATGGTGAGATATTATCTAATACCTAGAACTAAATATAACGAAAACTGTTCAAGCTACTAATGATAATAAGGTAATAATAACAACTAGAAGTAAAGAATACACAAAAATGAAATAACCAACTTTTATTAATAATTAAACGTGTAAAAGATTCAAGCTCAGTGCGTTTCTGATAGTTTCAAACAACATATTATTTGTTTTGACTTAAAGTGAAAGAAGCCTACTATAAATTTTACATATATCTTTGGCATCAATAAAAACCATCATAATTTGTTTATTATTCGTTTTAAGACAATATTGTATTAAAACTTTTGCATCACAAATTAAAATATCTTCCATTTTTTTAAACTATATACAGGGTGTCCAATTTTTAAAAAAATATAAATTTCAAAATTTCTTGGAAATGCGTCATGTAATTGTTTTTTCGTATATTGCATATTAATCAGCGTTAAAAACACTAATACTTTGCTAATTTAACCTACTTTCTAGAATCAATAATAACAGAGATAGCAATGGCGCAAGTCCGTTACCTTATTTAAGTAGCAGAAGTGGTATAGGATTACTGAAAAGTTTGTAGCATTAAGTGTTTCAAGATTTTTCTCACTAAACCACTTTCGTCGCGATGATAAAACATGCTTATATTTTGGAAAAGACGGTTCAACATCTACCGATGTATTCTTTATAGCTAGATAACGAATCAGATGCACCACCACTAATGTGTAGTCCGATTTGTGCCAGCACAATAACTGTTTATCGCACACTGTACAAACTATTTTGGCACCACCATAATGTAAATCCTGAAATCGCGTATATACTTTTTTCTACATTATGAAACAATGGTCGCTTTCTGGGATTTTCTACGCCCGACATTATATTCCATTTACAAAGCGTAAAACGTTAACGGAGACTTGTACTATGTCGCTTCAAGACTCGATTAACACTGATACTAAATACTAGACACACGAATCGGAGGAAGTGATTTTACTGCCTCAAGATATACTATGGCTAAACGTTCTGCATAACGCGAGGGCGAGTGCGGCCCCTGTAAGCAGACACATCTGACCACTCTACTAATTAGTGCGTGCGTGCATGCATTGTAATCAATGATTTAAAAAAAGAGCATAACCTACTCAAATTACGAAAGTATTTGGAAGCATGGTATGCGTAAATTAACATGTTTCAATTATTTCTTAGTTTTTATTGTTTGTTAAATAGAATGTTGAATTGTGTCCTGGCTCCTAACTACTTTTTTACGTATTTTTACATCTTTAAATTTTTATATAAGTACCTATGACGAATGTAAATACTTATCGTATATTAACACAAATAAATATTATCATTATCATCAACAACTCTTAGAGTCTACTCGTTACATGTTTGTATAGATTATTGTGAATATGATATTATTAGATATTACTAGTAAGTGCAATAGTTTAGATAGTAAAATTATATATTTTTTATTTAAATAAAGCATTCAAATCTATATTTTTTATTCCCTTCTTTATTCGCAACCTCCAACTTACTTTTAAATAGTGAAATGTATTTTTGAAGAATATAGAAAAGATAATAGTCGTTCCAAATACCATTCACATATATAGGATTACTTCAATTATTAAATGTATTTTTGTTTTATAGAAGTATTTATTTAAATAATGGCAAAGAAATCTTATAAGCAATACGTTCGACCACAGTATAATCACAAAGGACAATGGATAAGTCATCGGAGTCTAAATTTCTAAGCTTTCCAATATGGCAGTTTGTTATTGTTATAAATTAGTTTACTCATCAATTAGTCATCAAAAACTATTTTGTTGATGCATTGTTTGATATTATTGCTACCACCTTACTCTACTTGTAAGTAACCTCACTTTTTCATTCAATTGTATCTATTAGTATGTATCCTTTTGTAATTGTCCTACTGATGATGAAATAAATTTCTTTCGAAAGCTCTAGAGACAAAGAAAAGGAGTTTTTTTATTCTTGCTGGTATCAATCCCCCCACTTGTCCACCGTGTTCCTCGATCTTAACGTAACCGTAACGAAAATAACCATGAAAGAAAGTCGCCAATGGGCATCATGCTATTGTGCCATTCGCTCTTGCAAGATAAGTTCTGTGTTTATTCTCCTCCGAATAAAATGCAAGGAAAACAAAAAACAACTTGCTTTTGGTCGTAACCGCAAATCCAATCGTTTTCTCAGTAAATGTTTCTATTAAATTGGCTCTAGCCCCACTTCAATGTATTTTTTGCCGTGTAACCCGACCACCTGCTCCTCCACTAGCTAAGGTCTAACTAAACCTAAGGTCTGTTTTCGTTCCAACTGGACGGTTCTATTACGGTCCAAAGCAAACGCTCACGAGCGTTGTAAAAAGTTTCCCATTACGCGACAAGGTCGTGATCGGTATTGGTGTACTACTCTGAACGGTAATAGAACTGTCCGAAGTGAGAACGAAAACAGACCTCCACAAACAAATTTTCTGCTCTCTGATAAAATGGATTTTAGAAACTAGTGATTCCCCGAAGTCCCACGCTGTTATCTAGGAGATCACAGCGTCGGGGAATCAGTAGTTTCTAAAATCATTTAATCTAATCTATTGTTTAAGCCCTTTGCCGATGCAATGCTGGATCAATATCCAGCTACCGAATCTTAGCAATTTGTTTATCAGTTTAACTTCACCAGTAGACATCAACGAGTCAATATGGAAGGTAGCGATATAAATTCGGAAATCTTAGCGACGATAAAGTGTCCAGTTTGTTTAGCGTACATGTCTAATCCGATATATCTGTGCGAAGAGGGGCATAGTATCTGTCATACTTGTAAACGATATGGCTGTCGTTGCGGTTTGTGCAATGGCGACGTAACTTCGACCAGAAATTTCGCTTTAGAAGGAGTGTGCGATGTTTTGGTGGTGTTGCGTTCGTGTCCCTACAACAGCAGAGGTTGCCCGGTGAAAATAAAGTTGCAATACTTAGAAGAACACAAGAAACGCTGTGAATATAGCACAATACGCAAGTGTCCATATTGTGTGGTATCGCCGGAATATTCAATTTTCTTGGAATCCGTCAACAGTTTATTAGCGCATCTTCTAACAGTCCACGATGATATGTTTTTTGAAGTCGGTAAACAGTATACATTCAGTCTGAAAGATCTTCCGCACAATATGTCGGAAAAACTGCATTTTATTTGCTACAACGGAGATATCTTCTATGTCCGTAGTTATTTTACGACTGATAACGTCACCTTGGCTGTACAATACGTTGGTTCCAGCGATAAAGCCAAGGAATATACTTACACTGTGTGCGTTTCTTCCAATGTCGTTGGCATTAACGTTCAAATTAGCCATTTTTGCATCAGCGATATTCAGAACGCTAATATTGGTTCAGATCAATATATTTCTATACCGATAAGTATTGTAAAGGATTATGTAAATCCGGTGCTTTCAATAGAATTACATCACAATGATAAATGAGTGACTAATAAACTAGGCTGGCATAAATATGTGGCTTATACACTGGGACAAAACTTTCAGTAACTGTACGTAAAAAATTAATATTGACAGGTAACAATGAGCTCACTTGTACCTACATATGTAAAGCCGGGTCCAGACGAGAGCAATGAACACACACAAACAAGGTAAGCACGCACAAATTTTTAAGTATGATTTCGATTGCAATTGCATGCCTGCTTTTATGTATTTTATATACGAATAATTGGCTGCAGTCGCAAACGCAGCCGCCAGACGCATCAACGAATTCAAACCTTTACTAACGTGAACGCACATAAACACACTGAGCCACCAGCTGTCGGTTTTTTGGTACTTGTGTGTGCTCATTGCTCTTGTCTGGACCCGACTTACTAACAAATAATCCTAGTTTCCTGAGAAATGGATAATGTTATTTATTTATATAATAAGTATTGTTTGTTTGACCTTAATAGTAATAGTGTAGTAAGTGTCTTGTTTCATTTTTGTTAAATGATTGGTTGTTTATCATATCTTATCATCAAATTAATATATGCATTATATTAATATTGTACTGAACTTTTACAAAGTGATACTAATAAAAAAATATATTCTTAGCTTCGCTCATATTTAATATTCAATTCCCCTAATATTTTGTTTTTCTAATCAAATGGGTATACCGCGGCACACCGCCAAAGGACCAAAATCGTTAAAGCAGCCTTCAATTGGTGACCTGTGCTCTCTCGTATATGTGGTAAGCTTTTCTGCTATATATGCACTTGTAATGAGATCCCTCCGGCTTTTATTATTAGCTCCTTTAACGGCGAGTCCCATCTGTGTCCTGTCTTAGAAACCTAACTCCGTTTCTTACTTTTCACCAAAGTTATCCTGCGTCTTTTTATTTATTTTACTTAATTTACCGTGTCATTAAGTTATATTGTTTCTTGTGTGTGTCGTTTCGCTTTCTACGCTGATAAAATTTAATTTTGACGTTAGTTTTTATTTGATACATTCATCCCATCTACAAAATTTTGAGGGAACATGAAATCTGTTAAAAAGCGAGTTCTTCTGTAACGGCCGATAGCGCCATCTAGTGACAAAAACGGAAACTATTGAAATCGACGCCACATGAAATCTGTCAAAAACTAGTTCCAAAATGTGTCGACAGGTGGCGCCACTGTAACGGCCGATAGCGCCATCTAGTGACAAAAACGGAAACTATTGAAATCGACGCCACATGAAATCTGTCAAAAACTAGTTCCAAAATGTGCCGACAGGTGGCGCCACCGTCACGGCCGACAGCGCCATCTAGCGACAAAAACGGAAACTATTGAAATCGCCGCCACATGAAACCTGTCAAAAATAGTTCCAAAATGTGTCGACAGATGGCGCCACCGTACGTCCGACAGCGCCATCTAGCGACAAAAACGGGAACTATCGGAATCGACGCCACATGAAACCTGTCAAAAATAGTTCCGAAGTGTGACGACAGATGGCGCCACCGTAACGGCCGTCAGCGCCATTATAGAACAAAAAAATGGAAACTATTGAAATCGACGCCACATGAAATCTGTCAAAAAAAATAGTTCCGAAATGTGACGACAGATGGCGCCACCGTAATGGCCGTCACTAGATGGCGATCTAGTGACAAAAAATGGAAACTATTGAAATCGACGCCACATGAAATCTGTCAAAAAATAGTTCTAAAATATGTCAACAGATGGCGCCACCATAACGGCCAACAGCGCCATCTAGTGACAAAAACGGAAGCTATTGAAATCGACGCCACATGAAACCTGTCAACAAATAGTTCCAAAATGTGTCGACAGAATGGAGTCACCGTAACAGCCGTCAGCGCCATCTTCTGTCAATTGGCTGGCGATTGCAATTGCGTGCCTGCTTTTATGCATTTTGTATACGAATATTTGGCTGCAGCCGCAAACACAGTCGCCAGACGCATCACCGAATTCAGACCTTTACAACAGTGAAACGCACACAAATAGACTGAGCCACCAGCTATCGGTTTTTTGGTACTTGTGTGTGAGCTCATTGCTCTTGTCTGGACCCGACTTACTAACAAATAATCCTAGTTTCCTGAGGAATGGATAATGTTATTTATTTATATAATGTGTTGTTTGTTTGACGTTAATAGTAATAGGTGTCTTGTTTCATTTTTGTTAAATGATTGGTTGTTTATCATATCTTCAATCAAATTATCATATCAAATTAATAATATGCATTGAAAGTTGTGTTATGATTTTATTATAATACTAAAATGATCAAAGTTTCCTATTTGTAATGCATATTAAATATGTGAAGCTGTTCCTCTTCTAAAAAGGATATTTTTTAGAAATAAATCAAAAGAAAAGCGACCCCACTTTTTATTCGCTATCTATAAAATATTTCTGATAACTTTCCATGATAATTACTATCTATACAACATTCCGAGATTACGATAATTTTCACAAAAGTCCTGATAAGTATACAAAGAAATAACAAACAAAGTAAAACTTAAATACATGCACCACAAAGCTTAACATAAAATGTTTAACCAAAGAAAAAGCCAAAAATTCTTCCAAATCAATCGCAAAATCATAGCATCGAATCATAGCAAGCTGTAATTGCCGCGTTTTTGGTTCTCACAGTGTAGGCGTTAAAAGTCGATCCAGTGCCGTGTTCAATTATCGGAATAATAAGTTCAAGGAAGTGGAAACTGCATATGCGGGATATTCACGTGAAGGCAAAAACAAATTGCAGAAATAGGTTTTACGGTTATCTTATACGGCTTGCGCCAATGGATAACGGTATACACTTATTGTTAGTGATATATTATGTCATTAGCAATGACTAATTTCAATATTTATTTTCGTTTATTTGTGCAAGATGAAATTTAGTATTACACCTATTATGAGAAGACAAATTGCATTGCACATATCTTTTCTTAAATTATAACGAAATTTAAATGACGTTGATATATAACATTATACACCGAGACAAATGGGCTAAGTAAAGTGTTTACTTGATAAAAAATTATTTACAATAGATAAAGTTTTACTTTGAACTATTCTCGTTAATTAATACCTGCCAACTAAGTTTCCTGAATGCAAGTTGTTACTGTAAATAGTGCTTTTATTAACGGCTATTACACAGCGTACCTGACTAATTTGTAGTAAGTAACGTATTACTTATGACTACTGGTACTGTATCTAACTACAGCACATTGTTAATAGCAATAACAACAATACTGATCGTTATTAAACTCATGTATTTTCTTAAATAGGTAACAACTTGCCACAACTATGATTATTTGAGTTTTGCTGCCACCCCGTGATTGTTTTACTATTCCTGATTGGCTAATGCGACGGAGTAATGAAAGGGATAGCGTCAAATGTAGAGTTACGGACGTGGGAAAAGTCGTCGAAAAAGGGTGGCCAAGGAGTACGGCCATTGTAGGCCAGTTAGAACGCAAATATATTAAAAACACCGGATGGGTTAACTCAAGACCCCATCCGTATAGAGAATCCCAGCGAAAGAAGAAGTACCGAGCCTATAATCAATCGGATGTTTCAAGATTGCAGTTTTTAGCCACGCGGTGGAATATTTGAATTCCCCATCATTGTGATGATATCTGCGCCCGCTGGTGAAGTTAAAGTGTGGATGCCGTCGCTAGGTGAGTGACAGTCCAAGTGCCACCTGCAGTTAGGGATACCCCGACGAAGTAGCCGTTTTCGAGGCGATCACCGGACATAACCGCCACGTACGCCGACAGAGGATCAACTCGCCGAGACAACGCCCAGTGCAAAGAACCAACAGAAACCGCAAGTTTACCGCCTAGGTATATTATTTCTTTGTTTGTTATTAGTTGTAACTTCAAAGCCATATTTCTCTTTGTCCTTTGTTTAGATTTCAATAATTTCAATAACTAAATAACGTTTCAAGGGGGCCCCATTTACCTTATCTTTTATTATTGCTTTGTTCATTTTTTTCATTATTAAGGGATATATTTTATGAGTCATTACGTTGTAAATTGTTTAAAAAAAAACTGTTGTTAAAGTGAAACCAATATCTTTCATTCATATCAGGTAGTCACTGTGTTTGTCCTATACAAAATAAAACTATTACTAATAATACTGCTTTTTATTTAAATTTATATTAAATATTCACTAAACTTCCTCGTTTCCTGCACTACCTATAAGTTGAACAACAAATTTAAGGTAAGTATATTGTATATTTATAGCAAACCATTACCTTCTATATATCAGGTATTTAGTGAACGTGCATTAATGATACTCTTTCCTTATCACAAGTAATCTAAATAGCTTGTATTAATGATGAAGGTGTCATAGCTGTTATAGAATAGTTCACTCACAGCAATACACCTACTACTTGACAAGGGCAAATCTTTGCTTACTCCAACTACATATATTCTTTGGCTTAACTACTTCAGTTTAATTATCATAAGTAACTTCATAAGTTACCAGTATGAAGCAGACCGGAAGTAACTCAGATTGCTTCTTGTTAGTATCAGTGTTTAGGATCTCTTTTTTACTAGTGCTAAGTAATCTGTGCTTTTGTCCTTTATCCAGCTGAACTTTTTACTTACGAAAATTGTATTTTATTTATGATTATTAATTTTTTTTCTCAGTGTGTCTCAGTAATTTGTTCAACTCTTTTAGCATGTGATAGTTTTACATCAAAAATGAAACGATGACATTTGCATAAAATTTTATTAACACGTAATATGGAAAAAAAATAATGTGTTTAGCGAGCTGTGGCTGAATACACTCCTGTACACGACTAAACATCGACAAAATAAAACGGTCGATATCTGCTTGTGGTATCTCTTATATAACTGAAGACATATTTATTAAATAATAATAAGGACTCTTTCTCTCACTGCAACAGAAAACAGCACTACATTAAAAATGATCGGCCTGTCCGATTCGGAAGCATAAACTGAGATACACGGCCCTCATACCACAAGTGCTGGTCGTTGTCAAAGGAAAGTCATCGACCCGTAATTAACTTCTTCGTAGCGAACACGCAGGCCAAGATAAAGAGGTGACCGTTGACGTGCAGAAGTGATACTCCTTCAGATCGCTGGTTTATGCGCCCCGGCTTGTCTTAAGCGTTGACTTATTGACTCTATAAAGCCTGGAATGTCAATACTGGAATAAATTTACTTTGCTATCTACCCACTTGGCAAGTAATGTTGCAGATATCCCAGTAATATTACATTATTTACTAGACAGCGATGTTAAACAAAAACATATTACTGAAATTTTGCAGCAACATTAAATAATGATAGAAATATTGCAGGCCATTACCAGTAACATTTCAATGTAATCAGGAAAAATATTTTAAAACAATGTTGCAAAAACAAAGGACTTTGTTGTCAGAAATGTTGAGGTAATATTTAGTTGTAACATTGCCATATTTACAAGGTGAACATTACAAGGAATGTTACAACATTTGCGCTTGTTATAACATTAACATATTTACATTTTATAAAGTGTAAGATAGGTACGTAAATGTATATGTTTCTGCAAATTTAAAATTTTGAAAACACAAAACTAATGGAGCAAATTTTCTCTATAAAGTAAATAATGGTGATGAAATTTTTAACATTTTTTGTAGCCTATAATAATCATGTTAAGTGGGGTTGTGGTTGCGCACTGCGCACTTGTAAAAGTTAGTATCGCTTGCCATCACAAGTTTTTTCGTACCGCGCATACACGAGTTGGCGTGAACCTGTGAACCCCCTCTTTCACAATATACGGTAATCGGGACTGGAGAGGGCGTGGATAGGACCATCTTGGGATTGTGCGTCGCAATTGTTTTGATGAGAAAAAATTCCCATCAATAATGAATCAACATTATCAGGTAAGTTTTATTTATAATGCTAAAGTAGGTATGTCGATCCTTTCAAATTCATCGAAGATCTTTAAGACAGATATGTATTATGTATATCATAACCTATATATGTTATAATAAAACCTACCCAGTAAACCAAATTAAAATTTCCCGCAATTATATTTAGTAACTTCAACTTAAAGGTATTCAAATAACTATTAATCTAATACAAAATCGTAGGTAATTTCATGCTTTAATGTTAAAGTTACTAAAAATAATTGCGGGAAATTTGAATTTGGTTCACTGGGTATCTGTTGTGCTATAAGGATGAGCAATGTCACGTAATGTCATTCTTAGAATTGATAGTAATTCTTGATCAAATACAAATTTTACAATAATTATAAACAGGGTTATATATAAAATATGCAGCTTATCCTCAATTTTCATATAAATAAAATAGTTTTTCTGATCTCTATTTTTGACGGTGTCTTTTTTTTTTAATTTTAGAGAGAATTAGAAGAAATATTGTACTCAGATACAGAATACGAAATAACTGTCATGGAATGGTTTCGTTATGCAAAACAAAGATTTGATAGAAAAACAGCAAAATGTTCAAAGGAATAAAATGCATTCGGGGCGTTTTTCTTATGTGTTGTGAGTTTTTGTTTAGATTCTATTCATGTTAATTTATGTGCCCCCATAATCTGTTTCCAATACTGAAGTTTATTAAAATGGAATTCAATGTACTTTTTTTTTAATCAGTAAATGGTTTATTGTCTTCTGTAAACAGCATTTTACTTTTTAAAGTATTTATTAAAGTATTTCATTTACTTAAATAGCTATTTATAATATTATTCATACTATTACTATTTAGTTTTTACATAGAACTATATGATATATGATTGACCATTTTAATGTATCTGCAAAAATAACTACAAAAAAGACTTATAATGTTATGTTATAAAAATGTCTTATCCATTATATTTTTCTGGCATTAATGTTTAATGTTAATATTGTAATTTTAGTAAGTGAAGATAAATTCGTATAAACAGAGGGGCCCGATCTATGGAGGGTAACATGAAATTATAATATTAACATTGAATTTCAATAAGACTGATTGAGATTCCGTTTTATATCAATTAATATAACCTCTCGATAAACCTCAACATCATGTTTCTTGAATAATGCAGCAAGAACTTTTGGAGTAAATAAAAGATCCTAATAGAAACATTAGTGTAGATATATTTATAGAAACATTTAATTACCGCACTGTATCAATATTTCTCTTTAACATATGAGAAATGTTACGGAAGAGCTATACTTCAACATTAATCGTCATGTTAAAGTAATGTTACTCGAAGACCTCGTATTAACATTACTGGGAAATATTGTTTCGTAACATCGCTTAGGCGGACATTAAACAGTCATAGAAATGTTACTGCATGTGGTACATTGTATATATTTTTGTAACATTTCGCGTTGCAAGATAACATTTAGACGACGTTATAGTCATGTTATTTTGCCAAGTGGGTATAATACCGAAGGTGTGTGTTTGAAAAGAATTGGTTATTTTTAGCGTTCTTGTTTAAGTGTGTCTGCTAAACGATTGTCTACAAATGGGTAAATGTTTTATTATTAATTTCTCAGAAAAAAAAAAAGAATTCTTATTAAAAAAAAAATCTAGATTTATCTGGCTTTCCATATTTGCAAAATGTTATCAGTACATATTCGGTTTTAGACAAATAACAATTTCTTTCATTATTAAACACTTTTTGGTATATAGATACTGACTTATACCTTTCTTTCAATGTTTTCACATCTTCCTGTCAGTTATTAGATATCTAAATCTCCAACCAGACGGAGCAGATCGTGTGCTGCACCGTTCCAGCCTTCAGATCTAGATACATACATTACGCTAGTAAACTTTTCCCGCTGCCAAAGCGAAACAAATGAATAACGCACGGAACATAACATAAATAATTCATCGAAAAAAGAGAAATCTTGTTAGCGGAATTATTTTAAATTTGGCACGTTGTGAGTTTGGTCAGTTTAGGTGCAGGTAGGATCTATTACAGAGCGGATGCTATCTAAAGGTGGATCCAACAAGTTCATACACTGAAAGAAATATCCTTTTCATTTAAAAGGAATTGCATTAAACCAAAGATTTTTGCGTTTTCTATAGAGTGATTCTCAATATATATGACAAACTTTAAGCGCTGATTCCTGGGGTTATTTTGATCATAAAAGTTCATAAGAACATATGTCCAAAATCGCTTAGTTCTAAAGTTGTATAATGTTTAATAGTAAGTTAACATAATTAATGTTTTTATTATAAATTAACAAAATAATTAGTAAAACAAAATTAACTTATATTAACTGTTGAAAATGACCGCCCCCAACTGATATACAAGCTTCTATCCTCCGTCGTATTGACTGGCGAGTCCGTTCTAAAATACCAGGGGTATTTCGAATTGTTTGAAAAGCTGCGATAATACGATTTCTCAGTTCATCGACATTTTCAATGGGAGTCGTATAAACTAATGATTTATGGTGACCCCAGAGAAAAAAGTCCAAAGAATTTAAGTCTGGAGACCGAGGAGGTCACGGTTGTGGACCTCCCCGTCCTATCCACCGATCTGGATACGTATTGCCCAAAAACTCGCGAGCAACTAAACTAAAATGCGCTGGAGCACCGTCATGCATAAAATATATTTGTAATCTTAATTGCAACGGAACTTCTTCCAGCAGTAGGGGTAGCTCCTCTTCAAGAAAATTGCGGTATACCTCGCCATTTAACCGCATCGGTAAAAAATGTGGTCCTATCAAGCGATCTCCAACAATTCCGGGCCACACATTGACAGAGAATTGATGTTGATGACGGGCATTCACTAGTTCGTGCGGATTTTCTTCGGCTCATATGTGATTATTATGAAAATTAATAATCGCGTTTCTAGAGAAAGTAGCCTCGTCGGTGAAGAATATTTGAGCCAAATAGTCAGGATTCTGTGTTGCATCCAATGACAAAAAACCAGTCTTTGCCGAAAATTTGCCGGCAAAAGTGCCTGCACTCGTCGAATATGATATGGATACAACAGTTGATCTTTCAATATTCTCCAAACTGTGGCCTGACTAATGTTTAAAGCAAACGCAATTTTTCTGGTGCTTATAGTAGGATGTTTTCAGTCAATTTCATTTAGTACCATCTCTTCGACTTGTGGAGTTCTCACTGTAGATGGGTGCCCGCTATCAGTCGTCCGTTTTTTAAAATTTCCCGTTTCACTAAGACGTTGGTGAAGACGGGCAAATATTGAATGATGCGGGATGATACGGTTCGGGTATCGTTCTTCATAAAGACGTCTAGCAGCACGCGAATTTCCATTGGCAAGACCGTAAACGAAATGCATATCACACATCTCAGCATTCGTGTAATTTATTTTAGAAAACAGAAACTGGCAATAAACTGAATGAATACTCTGACAACTATTGACAAATAAACAATTCCCTCTCAACACAATAGTTATTGAAGAACCAACTGTGATATTATATCGTGTTAGTCATAGTTCATAATTTATTATTAAACATTCAATAACTTTAAAACCAAACCGTTTCGGACATATACTAATATGAACTTTTATGATCAAAATAACTTCAGGAATCAGCTCTTAAAGTTTGTCGTATATATTGAGAATCACCCTGTATATGACCAACATGATTTAGTATTTCCTTGAAAAGGAATATAATTTTAAATTCACGCATTTCTTCGGAAATAATATATTTTTCATTGAAACAGTTTATTCTTTTAAGTGAAAGTTATTGATAGTTGATTCAAGTCCTCTTTATTTTGAACTTGAAAGCTATGCAGATCGGCAGAAAACCGTAAGCGTGTTGATTCAAGAGGTTTTTTCCTTTTCTATAACATTTATTCATTTTAGACTAAAGCCGTGATCATTTTTAATCGAAATGAATTATCTCCAAAAACCCATGCACTAAGGGGGGATTTGCCGTTAGAATGTTGTAAATCCTACTAATAGCAGTTGGTCGCAGTGACCATCGTAGCACTCTATTGTGCCGTTAAAAGAAATCGTCCTTACAATGGCGATGACTCCCATCAGATGTTTTTCAAGTAAATATACCAGATTAATATGTTACGATCGTAGTTTCCAGCCTATTTTGTGCGAAATATTATCTGTTACTGGAATGAAGTAGGAGATGCGCCATCTATGCCACAATTTCTCTACTACACATAAATATATCTGCTCATCTGCTGTACTATATGGGGAGAAAACTGCTATAGGAAAATAAAATGCGACATTTATTTTTACTTCCATGTAAATATTTTAATTAAATTAATAAATACTGCGCTAGCTTCAAATAAATCTACTAACCAAATTATCTGTTTGATTGAATACAGGAATATTTTTAATATTCCTAAGTCAAGTAATAATTTAGTAACTGTAACCAAATGCATGAAAATGGTTGAAAACAACAAGATCGTTTTTCCCATGTATAACAGTTTTAAAACCTTCAAACACTATATACTACTGTAAAGTTTCTCGGCTTATAAGTAAATCAGCATTAACTGAACAGATTCCAATTTCTCTGAAGTTTCTTTAACCTGGCGCGAAAAATATTCACTTTTGTTCATTACTATTTGTGTATCTGAGACTTATGCATATGGGAGCATGAATAAAACTAGAATATTTCCACGTAAAAAAGCACTCAGCTTGAATACAGGTGCTTGCATTTTCCGTTAAAAGGCAAAAGTTTTAAATCAATGTATACATGCGTGTCCACGCAAATAAACCAAAACGTCCGGCTTTTTTTATTTAAAATACTGTTTATAATTCAATAATACTTAAAAGAAACTAAAATATGTTGTTAAATATGTACATAATAATAACAATATAATATGTAATATGTATTGTCTTACTTAAATAGAAGTTATAGAAGTTATAAAATATTAATCAAAACTAAGGTGCATTTCATTTAATTAATACGGTTACTTTTCGTCGAAAAGCATGTACTTAAGAAGAAAATAGTGTTTCGGCAAAACAGCACGTTACTTTCAATTAAAAATAAACACTTTTCTGAGAAAAGGTATTCTTTTCGTTGAACATGATAAAAACCAAAAGTTATAAAACTTTTCATTTAATGCAATCTCTTTTCTCAGTGTATAATCTTCCTAGAATATAGCATATGGCTTGATAAGAAACTTCATTCATTCATTTCAATATGTATAAGGTTATGTTTTCATCTTATTAATTATAGTTTTACTTTTAGCGATACGTAATTTCATTCTCACAGAAACACGTTTCAAATTCACAGAATACAGTGTGACATTCTTTACCCAATTTGTCTTGCAGTTCGTTTATCACTTACTTTTTTTTTACAAATGATGTCAAACACAGATCTTTCTGTAAATGAATAGGAATTATAGGAATTTCAAAAGCGTGTTTGTTATAATTACAGATCTCAAATGTTTATAAGTACTAGGCACCAGACTCATGTAGTTTCAAACAAAAATATTGTGCGTTCGTCGGTATAAACTTGCTTGAGTCTCAGTGTATAGCAATTAGCAAAAAGGAACTAATTGTAAGTACGACTTACTTCGGATTTTTATCACTAGATCTGGCGAGCAGCTTTCAATAAGATATCCTCAGGCGAACGCCTAATAAATTCTCTATAATCTACGAACGGTCTCGAAACGGAACAACCATCATCCCACAGACAGAGTTTAAACACTCTTGCAATACACCAAAGAAACACTTCCTTGCTTTCAATTTCGTCAGTACATGCCCGCACTTCTAGGTGTCGAACAAATCGCGATAACCCGTTATATTAGAAGCCCAGCAATTGCCGATTTGTTAACTTAAGAAGTCGCTGAGATATTCCTTATTACGAGATCACGTCTGATGTCACAATTTTCGATTTTTCCTCGAACACGATGTATTACTAATCCTATGTATGTGTTTTGCTGTTGCGAATAAGAACACGTGCGCTTTATTTTACCGTTAGCTATAGAATCTGTGCGCGGATTTGAAGGTAAATATCTCGCTTCGAATGCTACGAGTCGACTGTTTGCTGTGTTCCGCGGCTCCTCGATGGGGCTAGTTGGGGCTCCTCCTAGTCCGTGGTGTGGTGACCCCGATCGTCAAGTAGTTACACCGGTATCCGTAAAAAAATGGTCTTTAAGTTCGATTAATTGTCGTTTTAAGAATTTGAATTCTCCCGCCTAAATACACCAGAGATATGCAACAAATCAATGAACCTTCTTCTTATTCACGAACATGGATATATTCCGATGTAAAAAATAATTATGTATGGAAAATAAGTCATAAGAAAAGGTATTGCCCATATTCTAAGAATTATTTTTACATTTAATCCTTTGACGGAAACTACAAAGGTAAAGTTCTACGAATGTAAATCAGATTGACAATACAGCATTGTATTATAATTGTTATTAAAACATAAATAGAATAAAGGTTTAAAAATCATAAAAAATATTTCTGTAGATCTACTTGTATGTGTTTTTTTCTCAAACTACGTAATGGACCCCAGAACTTCTAAACCGGAGAAGACGTTTACAAAAAGCCTGAACTCAGGCCGTTAAATCATCTTAAAATATAAAGAATCTATTGGTAAAAAAGCGTGATGAAATATAAAACAATATAATGCATCTTTTTTCGTAGGTGGTATATCAAGCCGTCGCACTACCTCTAATAGTTAATGATATACTATGAGATTTAAAATGATTGTCGTAAAGAAAAAAAAATATTTCCCAGAAAAATTTATCTACACTTATTACCAATTTAATGAGCTAAGTTAGCTTAGCTACATACAAATTTCATACATTAAATGAATTTTCTTGACATTTAGCGACATTGGCGTGCGTGTTGTAGTATCTTTCGATTATTTATCTTATAATTTTTTTCAAACCGTTTATATTTACATCTAATATCACCAACAATAAATTCTGAATACTGTAAGAAAATAAGGGAATTTATCTGTGGTAATAGCTCAACAAACAGGTAAAAATCAATATTAACATAAGTGAATAGTATTACATTTTATAATGTTATAGGTTTATCATACACTTCAGCGCGATGAGCTGTCAACGAAAGTTACATTTTCATCCCTATAAAGTTCTACGGTACAGAATTATTACCATTAGATCACGATAGCGAGATGGAATATTGTCATTGGTTTAATAACAATTTAAGGGACGATGACTGCTAAACAAATCATTTTCTCGGATGAAGCCTGGTTTTATCTAACAGGCTATATCAATTCACAAAACTATCGTATCTGGTCTGCAGAAAATCAACACGAATTTCAAGAAACGCAATTGCATCCCATAAAAGTTGGAGTTTGGTTAGCTATGTCCAGGCAACGAATAATAGGCCAATTTTCTTCGAGGAAACTGTAACAGCCCAACGTTACCAACAGATGTTGGAATTGTTTATTGCGAGTTACAAGAAATGAGCTTGAAGCAGGTTATTTTCAGCACGATATGCTCCAACACATACTGCTCGACAGACCTGCCAATATGTTCAACAGTTTTTTGCTGACAGGGTCGTTAGAGCACAAAGATGGCCACCAGATCGCCCGATCTAACCCCATTAGATTACTTCATGTTCGGCTATCTAAAAAATAGGATCTATAGAAACCGCATGCATACAATAGAAGAACTGAGACATGCAGTTTTGTCACTTAATAATTATACTAATTGTATGTTATAATTTAAAGTAATAAATAAATTTAGTTAAACACCAGTTAGTACTGAATTGTAAAATCATAATTTAGTAAAGTTAAATTAATTACATTTCATTTTTACAAGCAGAAACACCAATCCATAGTCGTTTATATAATGCGAGTTCAAATATAGGTTACGTTTCCTTATTATGACAGATCCGTTACTTTCTTATGTTCCGACACTGACTTAGTTCAAACCTTCATTACAAACACGCGGCATATACCTACACCCTGTTACTATCTATAGGAGCGGAATTGACAATCATTTTGAATCTCATAGTACTAACATTTATTACTCGTTTTATTTCTTCAGCGTGTGCTACACTTTATTTATTACATTACGGACTAATGGTACAGGAAGGAGGGGTTTCTTAAAAAAAATGTAACAAACGCTGTTGCCGAAAAATATTTTCCAACGAATATTATAATGATATATGTATGTTACTTTTTTAAACTCAAGTTTTAAGGATAACAATCCTTACCATTTAAATAATATTTTTGTTAGTATTAAAGCAGAAAAAATTAGAAGTATAAGTACTTACAGTTTTTTAGGACCATCTCAAAAACATGTATGTTAGCCTTATTAGGAAATGCAAATGTTAATTGTACTGTTATATTGGCAAAAACCATGTAAAAATTGCAAATTTTATTACCTATCTTACCTTATCTGAATTAGGTTGTCATATTAGCTATTTATTCGCATATCTAGAATATAAAACATCCTTGCTTTTCGCATTGCAATTATGTTAGCTATTTTTATTACAAATTTGTAAAAATATAAATTTGAGTTTTTCTTTTGATATATAAATGTTTTCTAAAACAGAAAATGTGCGTGGTAACTCTAATGCTGCGAAAAGAAAAATTCTCACTCCTAACCTTACTAAACCTATGAAAGTCCTATAGCACGATTATACGAGATCATGATATCGAATGAGTCGATACAGTGATCGCAAATTGTACGTATTTATAAATCACATTCAAGGACTCATGACGTGATTTAAAGAATCACCGTTTCACTCATCACTACGCATTTCTTCGGAAATAATATATTTTTTGTTGAAACAGTTTATTCTTTCAAGTAAAAGATATTGATAGTTGATTCAAGTCCTCTTCATTTTCAATTTGAAAACTATACAGATTGGTAGAAAACCGTAAGCATGTTGATTCAAGAGGTTTTTCTTTTTCTTATAACATTTATTTATTTTAGACTTAAGCGTAAACACAACAAAATTCCGTGATCATTTTCAATCGAAATGAAAATGAATTATCTCTAAAAACCCATGCACTAAGGAGGGATTTGCCATTAGAATGTTGTAAATTCTAGTAGTATTGGGGGAGTTGGTCGCAGTGACCATCCTAGCATTCTAGTGTGCCGTTAAAGAAATCGTCCTTTCAATGGCGACGACTACTATCAGATGTTGTTCTAGTAAATATGTGTGTCACGATCGTAGTTTCCAGCCTATTTTGTGCGAAATATTATCTGTTACTGGAATGAAATAGAAGATGCGCCATCTATGCGACAATTTCTCTACTACACATAAGTATATCTGCTCATCTGCTGTACTATATGGGGAGAAAACTGCTTTACGAAAATAATATTTTTACTTCCATGTAAATATTTAGTTAAATTAATAAATACTGCGCTAGCTTCAAATAAATCTACTAACCAAATTATTTGTTTAATTGAATACAGGAATATTTTTAATATTACTAAATCAAGTAATAATTTTGTAAGTGTAACCAAATGCATGAAAAATGGTTGAAAACAACAAGATCGTTTTTTCCTGTGTATAACAGTTTTAAAACCTTCAAACACTATATACTACTGTAAAGTTTTTCGGCTTATAAGTAAATCAGCATTAACTGAAAAGATTCCAATTATCTCTGAAATTTCTTTGACCTCGCGCGAAAAATATTCACTTTTGTTCATTATTGTTTGTGTATCTGAGACTTATTCACGCGGGAACATGAATAAAACTAAAATACTTCCGCGTAAAAAAGCACTCAGCTTGAATACAGGTGCTTGCATTTTCCGTTAAAAGGCAAAAGCTTTAAATCAATGTATACATGCGTGTCTACGTAAATAAACCAAAAGATTCGGCTTTTTTTAATTAAAATACTGTTTATAATTCAATAATACTGAAAAGAAACTAAAATATGTTGTTAAATATGTACATAATAATCCCAATATAATATGTAATGTGCATTGTCTTACTTAAACAGAAGTTATAAAGACATTATAAAATATTAATCAAAACCAAAGTGCATTCCATTTAATTACGGTTACTTTTCATCTAAAAGCATGTACTTAAGAAGAAAATAGTCTTCCGGCAAAACAGCACGCTACGTTCAATTAAAATAAACACTTTTCTGAGAAAAGATATTCTTTTCGTTGAACATGATAAAAACCAAAAGTTATAAAACTTTTCATTTAATGCAATCTCTTTTCTCAGTGTACAAGCTGTTTAAGATATTGGAACATAACTTGTTCACTGCATGTCTTATTCTACCATATATCTTATTGTATGTATTAAATCAATATTACTATAATTCCCTGGAAATAATGGCAATAATCTTAATATAGAAAACGTAGTAAATCCAATATACAGAAGACGAAAGGTGGCAATCCGTTCTGATCTAGATATTAGAAAAATAATCGAAATCTGCGTGCCTGTATATAAAGAAACTTTCACATGACAACAGTAAACGAACATCTTTTATATATGTATGTGTAACATACATACACATCCATCTAACAGCAGAAAACACGAACCAAGTTTCCTGCAGCCTAGCGCACGCAAAGACCATCATACGGTTAACCTGAATTTTCACTTTTTTTTTTTCGCCCAGATTGATAAATAAATAATAGCGAATCTACTGGCTGCTGTGTGTGTGTGTGATACCAATTCGCGTATCGAATAAATGTTGTGCGCGCAGAAAGTTGCGTCTCTAATTGCATCTGCTTCCCAATTAATCTTTTCGGTCTGCGGATCGCGTGCAATGCGGGCTTCGTTAAATATCGTCGAAGTGAGAGTCTGCTAATCATCTAGTGCACGTTAGGTTTGAAATAATTGTAGGCCTTTAAGAGCAATATTGTATTAATGAGCAACTGATAAAAGATTAGTCGTACGTGCAGGAAGAGTTGAGAGAACTAATTTTGCGATGTCATTACATTGTATATCTGATTTTGTTAATTTTTGTCTTAAGAATTTGAAATTATCAGCCGTTTGGAAAGAGAACTAGCTGCGTGATATCCTAGCTGCTTACCATATTGTTTCTAACAATATCCATTTGCTCATCCATACATTAATCCTTTGCATTTGATTAGGAACTGAATTAGGCAGTGGCGGTTCGTGAGTTATGAAAGAGGGTGGACACAAAATAAGAACTTGCCTATTTTTTGTACATAAAATCCATTCTCCTACTTTTCATGCTGGAAAAGACGTCTATGACTTTGTTGTAAAAATGCGTTCGGTCGATCTTCTGACATTGTGCTCCTCAGAAAAGTTTTAATGCGTTTGCGAGTGGAAAAATATCGTTCACATACTGCTGTCGACATGGGGGTTGTACAAAAAATATCCGACAGTTTATATGTTTCCGTCAAAACTTTTTTTAAGTTGCTGTGTGTTATCAATACTAAAAGCGGCAAAACACCACCTACACCTATGTGCACACATGTTCTCGAGCTCATAAATTACTGAAAGTTTACTTTTCAATTTTACGCTGTCCAACATATAAGATAAGATTTCACATTTTTTTATACACATAATTAACCGACGCAAAATATGACGATTTTTTTCCACATCTTCGTTGTACTTAATTTTATGTCGCAAATAAGCACTGTTTAACTATTCATGTACCATGTGATTCAAAATGGTTGTCGTAAGAAAAAACTGTTTTCCGGAAAAATTTATCTATACTTAAGTACTACCAATTTAATGAGCGAAGTTAGCTACATACAAATTTCATATCTGTGGTAATAGCTCAACAAACAGGCAAAAAATCAATAATAACATTAAGTGAAATATTTATTATATTTTATAATTTTATAGGCTTATCATACACTTCAGCGCAATGAGCTGTCAAAAGAAAGTTACATTTTCATCCCTATAAAGTTTCTACGGTACAGGAATTATTACCTTAAATCACGATAGGCGATTGGAATATTGGCATTGGTTTAATAACTAATTTAAGGGACGATGACTTGCTAAACAAATCATTTTTCTCGGATGAAGCCTGGTTTTATCTAACAGACTATATCAATTTACAAAACTATTGTATCTGGTCTGCAGAAAATCCACACGAATTTCGAGAAACGCAATTGCATCCCGTAAAAGTTGGAGTTTGGTTAGCTATGTCCAGGCAACGAATAATAGGGACAATTTTCTTCGAGGAAACTGTAACAGCCCAACGTTACCAACAGATGTTGGAATTGTTTATTGCAGAGTTACAAGAAAATGAGCTTGAAGCAGGTTATTTTCAGCACGATAATGCCCCAGCACATACTGCTCGACAAACCCCCCAATATCTTCAACAGTTTTTTGCTGACAGGTTCGTTACAGCACAAAGATGGCCATCAAGATCGCCTGATCTAACCCCATTAGATTACTTCATGTTCGGCTATCTGAAAAATAAGATCTATAGAAACCACATGCATACCATAGAAGAACTGAGAGATGCAGTTTTGTCACTTAATAATTATACTAATTTTATGTTATAATTTAAAGTAATAAATAAATTTAGTTAAACACCAGTTAGTACTGAATTGTAAAATTATAATTTAATAAAGTTAAATTAATTACATTTCGTTTTTAGAAGCAGAAACACCAATCCATAGTCGTTTATATAATACGAGTTCAAATATAGGTTACGTTTTCCGTGTTTATGATAGATCCGTTTACTTGCTTATGTTCCAACACTGACTTAGTTCAAACCTTCATTACAAATACGCGGCATATACCTACACCCTGTTACTATCTATAGGAGCGGAATTGACAATGATTTTGAATCTCGGTGTATGTCCACTTTGCCTAGAACATTAAAATCCACGCATGCATTGATGTGAGAAACGGAATTTTCGTATTTCTGTGACCTCTTTGCGATATGCTTTAAATCATTTAACCCTTGTTTATTCCACGCACTGACCTCTTTCTTAAAAATTAAGCAGATAAAACAAAATAGTCTATTTGTTAGTGAACATCCGTACAGCCACTCGTGTTTTTATTAAATACTCTATTGTAAGTTCGAGTTTTACTTGTGCAAGTGTAGTTTACTTGAAGATCAGGAATAGGCCTTCCTTTCTTCTTAATTAAAAGTTTTTCCTCAAATGAGAGCGGAGGATTTTTTTTTAAGATTTTCCACTCAATTAACTTCCATCATTAATAATAAACGTCACTTTCAAGCCTTTGAAATCACACATCATCATTTGGAAAATGCGTTGCCAAAAACAGCCATATTTACTTTCAAATAAGTGCAAAATGCCACACATTTTTATTATATAATTTTCATATTTGCCAATATTTTTTTTTTATCAACACGAACTAACCAGAATATTAAATAATACATTGGTCCTTGATTTCAAAAACATAATATAATCTTGAAAAATATCAACTATAAATATAATAATACGTAAACATCAACTTAAAGACGACTAGAACAATATTGATCCATCCAGTAGGTGCGTACCTTATTTATGACTTGTTACAGTGTGTCAGTTTCATTAAATAAAACTTATATTTATCGTTAGTGAAATCGTAAATGTTGACCTCATATATAAGTGCTTCTTGTAATTCTACTTATGCGTACGTATCCAACAACGACAATAAATCGTTAGATTACTCTAAATAAGTACATTTCGAAAGTCAATTCTAACGATTTCTACATATCTCGGCTTGATGCCTGCAAGATTGCTTGGTTAGATATATCACAGACAAGAGAACATATCAGTATATTCTCTTGTCTGTGGATATACAGGGCATTACAATTTAAATATTTTTGTGAAAATTTGAAATATGGTTTAATTTGAAGTATATTAGAAGCTTAAATACAGCATACTATATCAAAATAAATGATGAGAAAGATGTTCCTGTTGATTAATTCATCTTGTTATTATTCCCTAAAAAATTAATTCTCAACAAGTTCATTTGTCAGTGAGAACATCGCATATCGTTTTAAAAAAGAACTTAAAAGCTTAAAAAACTTAAAAAAGAAGCATAGCCTACTCTAATCAGGAAAACATGGTATACTCCATTTACTATAACAGACGACGTACGTCATTACTTGCAAATTCGGGACATGCAATACCATATTATTAAAATAACCAACTAACATATAACTTATTCATGTTCAATTAAAGATATTATGTTGGTGCCTACTGCTTTTTAAATTGCACGCTTGTCACATCTTCCCAATGTATTCCCACCAATTTAGTTATAGCTGTCAACTGTCAAAGGGTTATATTCTGCATTTGCAGTAAAGTGTGGGAATTTACGTTTGTACTTGGTATATATTTATTTAAAATAAGTAGTTATTACAACTGAACCATACCGAAACCATTGTGTAAACAATCAAAGGAGTTAATAGTTTCGTTAATCGTGTATTTCGACGCAGAACGCGGGAACAACGGGCCATTACTCCCGTTAACTTTCGTGCGAGGAGTACAAAATCCATATATTTTTAATGTCATATTCTTTACAGTATTTCGTTTTTAGTGAGTAACGAGTGCTCTAAACATTCATGTTGCAAACATAAGCAAAATTTCATCCATGAGTAAACATCCACTAACCCAAAACGAAAATGCATACGAAATAAATGTTGTAAAAATTGATTATTCTACTCATTGTCAATGTGCTATTGGAAACACAATTTGTGACATGTACGAAAACAGTGAGTATATACAAATATTGTTTACAGAAGTGGTTCTTTCACATACATTTTTCAGACTAACGTAACACATTAAACATTTTGAACAGTGCTCTTAAAGAAAAAGACATTTCTATAATTGAAACACATTGTTGTGGTATATGTTATTTGTTCTCAAAGAAAAGGAAGTTTGTTACGAAACAATGGATGAAATATGGCAGATCGGAGGATGCATACAATTGTATAAAGCGGATTGAATTAAATTAGTGTGGAAATTTGACGTACTTGATGTACAACATATTGGAAACGGAATTCAGAAGTAGTAAATCAGAGAGACTGGTTTTGATAGAGAAGAAACTTGCATACTAATCGTTACTGTGAATACTTTAAGCGATAATGGTCCCGATTAAATTTTTGTACTCACTTGTGCTTTTTTGTTATTTTTTCCACTGCTATCATGATTAACATACTTTAAATCCTGATTTTCAAAAAGAGTCATCACTAATATCAACGGTAAATGTTGTTATTAAGAGTTTGTTTATTCAGCTGTCAAAAGTGTTTGATAGTTAAATAACTTAAGGGTTTGTTTACGTTTTGACGAACAGAAAATTTGCAATACGGTCGTGACGTCATAGCAAACTGACTCACGTAGTACCTCGTCTGTTATAGTAAATGAACTATATATGCTCTTGATGGTCACAAACCGTTGTAGAAACGTATGTACCTATTAGGTACGATCGAATCAAAAAGATGACATAGGGAAAATAAGCTATAAGGAAAGACACATCTCCTTTAATCTACCAGCGATTGCGCGTGTGCAGGTTCTAGGGATTTTAATACTACATTATTCCGAATAAACTATACAGTAAAATTCTGCGAATGTATAAACCTCTGGCCGAAAGGGTGGCGGCACATTTGTCGCATAACATCAAGCGGTTTAGCTTACGGAACCGTTGTCGACATATACATATAATTTTCTTTTGTTCTTTATTTTAGCCATCGATTATTCGCTGGTGTTTAGTTGATATAATTTACAAATACTTATAATGTGTTCGTGTATAATTATTTGAAGAAATAAATTTACTGAAGCCATTACTTTGATTATAAAGACTGTTTAAGGTTTAGTTTCATAAGATTTGTTTAATGTGGATGTATAAAATAAATAACAAACTGGCAATTTATGTTAACAAAGTCTAAAAAATCATACAATTTGAAAAAAATGGTTACCTTTAAAAAAAGTTATTCTTGGAAGGGTGATGTTACACTGCAACTTAAAAGATCTATTGTGTCCAAGTTATTCTTTCGAAAAATGTTTTATGACAGCACAAATCGAATTACAGATTTTAGAATTTCTGTATAAAATATAGATTAGATGTTTTGAGTTCAAAGCTTCCTTAATCGTATAGGTTTGGTAAATCTATTATTACAAAAAGTATTTAGTTATAATTGTTTTGTTCTTCTAGGGATTTCCATAGAATGCTTCCCACTTAAATTGAATGAGAAATAAATAAGTAAACCATTTGTTTTTCAATATTCTTACTTTACGGGTATCAATATTCTGGGTCATAATTTTTTTTTTTAGGTAATTGTACATATACATAAATAAACTTTTCATTTTGGCACGCAGTACAAAACCGTACATGGTTAATACGCAGATAAAATAGGATGTTATTGACTTACACTTCTGTTTCTCTAAAACAGACATGTAACTTAGGTTGCTAGTTAAAAATCAAGACAACTATAACGACTTCCAAGAACAAAACATTAAAAACAGACGAGTCTAATAATTCTCGTAGGACAAGCGTCCCCACCAGAATAAATTTGCTTATCAACTATAAATAATGCTAATTCTATGTCTGTTTACAACATCGTAAAAAACATTTCGGTAGATATACTTTCCAAAAAAAAAAAACAACAAATAATGTTAAAAGCAGTCGATAAAAACATTCAATTACACTACATTAGATTTCTATGGAACAATAAACGATTGTATAGCGTAAAAACATTTCAAGATCTACCAACTTTACGGCAAATTCCCCTCGTTGGACATTCATATTTATTTTTACCAGGTGGTACGTGTTTTTCATTTGTTTTTGATTTAAACTTATAACTGTCATTGTATTATATTGTTAATTTTGATTTAATTTCAGGCAAATATAAAGCGGAACGATTGACGGAAGCCGTTATAGATATAAGTAGGCGATTAGGCCTATTTTTAAGTTAAATTTAGGTGGCACAAACATAGTTATAACGACGGATGCTGATAATACAGAGATCTTGTGTAGAAACGAAGGGAAGTACCCGATTCGACCCCCATTTCCGGCCCTATTGCACTATCGACGTGAAACTTACGACAGCGTTGGAGTGGTACCGGGAAACGGGGAAGAATGGTATATATATCGACAAGGTGTGACACCGTTGCTGAGAGCGAATATCGTGCAAGGTTATAAGAACAGACATGAAGAAATAGCATCGGATTTTGTAGGTTATGTAGAGAGGAATAGAAGCGAGACTTTTGTGTTGGAGGATGTTTTTCAGCACGCTTTAAAGTATGCCATTGAAGGTAAGTACGCAGTAATTTTAGTGAATTAAGAGAAAAAAAAAACGAGTAAAGTGAAGTTCATTGGGCTAACAGAAAGAGGTTGATGAATTTCAAGTTTCTAATTTTCATGTTTGTGACAATTCTCGTATCGTGCGCAATCTTATGCAAAAGCTTACATAGAAATGTGAAATGTCAAACCACGAGTTAACAACTACTAATCTCGCAATAAACTGCTACCACAAGCATTGTCACAGAAATGGAACTTTGTGACATCCCCAGTTATGTGGAACCTAATAGTAGACCCACTTGGCAAGTAATGTTGCAGATATCCCAGTAATATTACATTATTTACTTGACAGCGATGTTAAACAAAAACATGTTACTGAAATTTTGCAGCAACATTAAATAATGATAGAAATATTGCAGGCCATTACAGTAACATTTCAATGTAATCAGGAAAAAATATTTTAAAACAATGTTGCAAAAACAAAGACTTGTTGTCAGAAATGTTGAGGTAATATTTAGTTGTAACATTGCCATATTTACAAAATTTACATTTTATAAAGTGTAAGATAGGTACGTATATATGTTTCTGCAAATTTAGAATTTTGAAAACACAAAACTAATGGAGCAAATTTTCTCTATAAAGTAAATAATGGTGATGAAATTTTTTAACATTTTTTGTAGCCTATAATAATCATGTTAAGTGGGGTTGTGGTTGCGCACTGCGCACTTGTAAAAGTTAGTATCGCTTGCCATCATAAGTTTTCTCGTACCGCGCATACACGAGTTAGCGTGAATCTGTGAACCCCCTCTTTCACAATATACGTTAATAGTGACTGGACAGGGCGTGCGTAGGACCATCTTGGGATTGTGCGTCGCAATTGTTTTGATGAGAAAATCCCGTCAATAATGAATCAACATTATCAGGTAAGTTTTATTTATAATGCTAAAGTAGGTATGTCGATCCTTTCAAATTCATCGAAGATCTTTAAGACAGATATGTATTATGTATATCATAACCTATATCTGTTACAGTAAAACCTGCCTGTTTTGCTATAAGGATGAGCAATGTCTCGTAATGTCATTCTTAGAATTCATAGTAATTCTTGATCAAATACAAATTTTACAATAATTATAAACAGTGTTATATATAAAATATGCAGCTTATCCTCAATTTTCACATAAATAAAATATTTCTGATCTCTATTTTTGACGGTGTGTCTCTTTTTTTTAATTTCAGAGAGAATTAGAAGAAATATTGTACTCACAGATACAGAATACGAAATAACTGTCATGGAATGGTTTCGTTATGCAAAACAAAGATTTGATAGAAAAACAGCAAAATGTTCAAAGGAATAAAATGCATTCGGGGCGTTTTTCTATGTGTTGTGAGTTTTTGTTTAGATTCTATTCATGTTAATTTATGTGCCTCATAATCTGTTTCCAATACTGAAGTTATTAAAATGGAATTTAATGTACTTTTTTTTAATCATATAATGCCTTTATTGTCTTCTGTAAGCAGCATTTTACTTTTTAAAGTATTTATTAATGTATTTCGTTTACTTAAATAGCTATTTATAATATTATTCATTGTATTACTATTTAGTTTTTACATAGAACTATATGATATATGATTGACCATTTTAATGTATCTGCAAAAATAACTACAAAAAAAGACTTATAATGTTATATTATAAAATGTCTTATCCATTATATTTTTCTGGCATTAATGTTTAATGTTAATATTGTAATTTTAGTAAGTGAAGATAAATTCGTATAAACAGAGGGGTCCGATCTATCGAGTGTAACATAAAATCATAATATTAACATTGAATTTCAATAAGACTGATTGAGATTCCGTTTTATATTAATTAATATAAACCTAGCTTTCGATAAACCTCAACATCATGTTTCTTGTATAATGCAGCAAGAACTTTTGGAGTAAATAAAAGATCCTAATAGAAACATTAGTGTAGATATATTTACAGAAACATTTAATTGCCACACTGTATCAATATTTCTCTTTAACATATGAGAAATGTTACGGAAGAGCTATACTTCAACATTAATCGTCATGTTAAAGTAATGTTACTCGAAGACCTCGTATTAACATTACTGGGAAATATTGTTTCGTAACATCGCTTAGGCGGATATTAAACAGTCGTAGAATTGTTACTGCATGTGGTACATTGTATATATTTTTGTAACATTTCGCGTTACAAGATAACATTTAGACGACATTATAGTCATGTTATTTTGCCAAGTGGGAAGTCCTAACTAAAATTAATTGAAGAATGTTTTTTTTTTCAAATCGTAGCAATATCTGTGATAAGCCCCGGTTATCGTTTTAAATGCTTGTCCGTAAATGCCAACGAAGCGGACGAAATAATAAAAGCCAGCACCAATTTCATGGATGGACTTTACGCTACGCTAATTGGGCCACCGATTTGGAAATATTATAAGAACAGTGGCTATCGAAAGCTAGAATCTTCTCACAGTACAATCCACAGGTAAGTAAAAATAATTTTCCTCAATCGCTCGTAAAATAAAATCATCCCATCTAGGATTTTGGAAAACCATTTACGTGATGTAAACGTCTCGAATAGGGATAAGTCTGAAACTGTACGAAATATTCATCCATATTTGTACGCCCTACTCAATAATGATTCGTTTACGTGGAATGATAAGTTAATGCTGGCGATGGAAGTGTTTCTCGGTGGTATCGACGCTACAGCACCACAATCGCTATAACACTGCACCAGTTGGCTTGCAATAACAAGGTGCAGGGATTAGCTAGAGAGGAAAGTTTGAGGGAATGCACGAATATGTCTTATTTAAGAGCTTGTGTTAAAGAAACTCTACGCATGTTTCCGACAGCAGGTGCCCATAGCAGAGTTACAATAGGGGATATAAATATTGGAGGATATTTGATACCGAAAAATGTAGGTATATATGTATATATTGTCATGGTTTAATTAATTGATATTATTTAATTATACCGTTAATCATTTTGCTTTTATCTGTTTTAAAATAATAAAATAGAGGGGTGTTTTCATACTTATATTCTTTTTAATGTCAGAGCGTCGTCTAGACTGTTGCAGTCAGAAATTTTTCTCGCTTGTCATCTGGCATTAGAAAGGGTACACTTATGATTATTATCTATATTACTAATGAACATAGATGATACTATGATGTTTCAAACTGGATTTTACTAAGTATTATATTTAAAATTTCTTCGTTTTATACGCGCTGTGTGCTATACCTAGTAGCATTATAATATATACAGGGTGATTCTCATACATTGAGAACAAACTGTAAGAGCTGATTCCTGAGGTTATTTTGATCATAAAAGTTCATATGAGTATATGTCCAGAACGGTTTGGTTTTAAACTTATTGAATGTTTAATAATAATTATGAAACTATGACTAACACGATATAATATCACAGCTGTTCTTCAAAAACTATTGTGTTGAGAGGGAATTGTTTATTTGTCATTTCAATATTTGTCAATAGTTGTCAGAGTATTCATTCAGTTTATTACCAGTTTCTGTTTTCTAAAATGAATCACACGAATGCTGAGATGTGTGATATGCATTTCGTTTACGGTCTTGCCAATGGAAATTCGCGTGCTGCTAGACGTCTTTATGAAGAACGACACCCGGACCGTATCATCCCGCATCATTCATTATTTGCCCGTCTTCACCAACGTCTTAGTGCAACGGGAAATTTAAAAAAAAACGGACGACTGATAACGGGCACCCACCTACAGTGAGAACTCCACAAGTTGAAGAAATGGTACTAAATGAAATTGAGGAACATCTTACTACAAGCACCAGAAAAATCGCGTTTGCTTTAAACATTAGTTAGGCCACAGTTTGGAGAATATTGAAAGATCAACTGTTGTATCTATATCACATTCAACGGGTACAGGCACTTTTGCCGGCAGATTTTCCGCAAAGAGTGGCTTTTTGTCAATGGATGCAACCTGACTATTTGGCTCAAATATTCTTCACCGACGAGGCTACTTTCTCTAGAAACGCGATTATTAATTTTCATAATAGTCACATATGGGCCGAAGAAAATCCGCACGAACTAGTGAATGCCCGTCATCAACATCAATTCTCTGTCAATGTGTGGGCCGGAATTGTTGGAGATCACTTGATAGGTCCACATTTTTTACCGATGCTATTAAATGGCGAGGTATACCGCAATTTTCTTGAAGAGGAGGCACCCTTACTGCTGGAAGAAGTTCCGTTGCAATTAAGATTACAAATGTATTTTATGCATGACGGTGCTCCAGCGCATTTTAGTTTAGTTGCTCGCGAGTTTTTGGACAAATCCGTATCCAGATCGGTGGATAGGACGGGGAGGTCCACAACCGTGACCTCCTCGGTCTCCAGACTTAAATTTTTTGGACTTTTTCCTCTGGAGTCACCTTAAATCATTAGTTTATACGACTCCCATTGAAAATGTCGATGAACTGAGAAATCGTATTATCGCAGCTTTTCAAACAATTCGAAATACCCCTGATATTTTAGAACGGACTCGCCAGTCAATACGACGGAGGATAGAAGCTTGTATTGCAGTTGGGGGCGGTCATTTTCAACAGTTAGTATAAGTTAATTTTGTTTTACTAATTATTTTGTTAATTTATAATAAAAACATTAATTATGTTAACTTACTATTAAACATTGTACAACTTTAGAACTAAGCGATTATGGACATATGTGCTTATGAACTTTTATGATCAAAATAACCCCAGGAATCAGCGCTTAAAGTTTGTCGCATATATTGAGAATCACCTTAAAGGTTGTCGCACATATTATATTTACCTCTCCTTTTAGATGTTGAAAATCTGCAAGCTTGCAACTAGTTTTTCCCATGTCTTCAAGTCTTTCCCTAACTGTTTTTTTCTTTAACTTTCTTCTTATACTATACGATTTTCCTGTTTTTTTTTCATAGAAGTTCTTTTGTATCACAGTTTAAATTTCACAAGTATACGAGGTTTCTCACGGTAGCCGTTCGTTAGAAGTTTTCGTGGTTAGAAAAGAATTCTTAAAAAACCTTAGAATTCTGAATTTTATGACTCCGGGGTTAATCAAGATTCTCTTTAATGTTTAAATATTTTCCCGGTTATACCGGAAGTCGCCATTAAGTTCCTTATTTTAAATGAAACACCAGATATATTATCGTATTTTTGGATTCCTGAGAAAATATCATGATGTGTCTCATGTGGCTTCCCTATAACCTATAACTATCTTCATTTGTTTCTTAGACTTGATTTTTTTGAAAATGTATACTTCGCCTTTTACCCATTTTCGACTGTTTGTAAGAGCTTCTGGGGTAAACAGAAGCACAGAATAGCACTTTGGAAATCCAGATTGACAATTGATTTATCTCATACCGATTGTCCAATATTTTATGACCAATTACTTGATTTTCAAAGTTGAAAAACTGCGGGTTTTCAAATGTGTAATGTATGTTATTAGATGGTCGGATGCAGAATTTAATTCTGAATCTTGATTCGCTGTGCCTTTTCTATACCTATTTCCATCGGTTTTCTTGTTATTACGTACTTTCTATTTTTATGTGATTTTTAGCAGTAACTGGAACAGCGTCTATTTTTCAAAGCAAAAAGAACATGACTAAAATGGCTGAACTTCACTTTAATTAGAACACTGAAGGCAAATTGGAGCATATAAAAATTTAGAATGCAATACCAAATGAAAAACTAAAACACCTTTAACATATTGACAAGAAATAATAAATTAATGTACCTAAACAAATCATTACAATAATTATTCTACAGGGTGTATCAGATATAGAGGTAAATATAATAATATGTAGCAGCTATAATCATATACAATCAAAAAGTCTTAATGCACAGGGGTCTATCTGTACTCATTAACGAGAAAAAAAATATTTTGTAAATGCCGTGGGCTAGAGCCACCTGTGCCCAACCTAATGCTGTTCCCAGTATACCCCCACATACCACTATCATTCGGCCATTTACCGCTGTAGCTTTGTGTGGATCGCCGCTTGGAGTGCAGGCCACTTCGACACATTTTATTTAAATTCTTCCGTCTCGAAAAAACGATCCTTTTCAGGACCATCATGATTTCATATAAAGAAAATCGAAGCTTGATGCATCGGCAAAGCAGGGATGTATAGATTCATTTTCGCGCGATATCATAGTAAAAAAGGCGTGTTTGCAAATTTTCTGTATCTACATTATTTCTGTGTAATTCGATTCAATTCATTTGCGTTATTTGATTAAATAAATCAAAAGAAATAACTCAAATTCATGTGGTACGTTTATCAACAACTAACTCTCGATTCGACAAAGCAAAGAAAATATTTACGTTTTTTGTAACTACTGAAGTCGCAATCCCGTGAAACTCGAAACTCTTATCAGGATATTAAAAATAATACTTTGTAGACTTACGTAGAATGCTCTTAACAAAAAAAAGGAATGTTTATTTTGTAAAAAGAAGAAATTTAAAATGCCTCAGTTTTGCTATTTTTTACAAGGGCCTTTATTTTATTCCAAATGACTTAATGAACTTACGGCATACCATTAAGAATATAATCTAAATGAGTGCAATGTATTTATACATAATACCACGTTTAAGGGTGCTTAACATGACGTTTCCTTGCATCAGGCCCGACTAAAGATTTTTGGCTCTAAATTTTACTTTTTTTATTCTTTAATGATGAAATCCGGTTTCGGTGGGTTTATATGTCGTGTAGTTAACACCCAAGCAAAATTTACTTTCTTATTTGATACACCCTGTATATGCTCAGAAGGCCTTTTACTATTTTCCTAAAAAGTTTGTTCCTCTAAATTAATAATTATCTGGTAGGTCTGTAGTACAAAAAAAAATATAGTTGTAAATCCTTTCGTAATTTTTTGAAAAAATAGAACAGCCTAAAAGAAGCAACCAACAATATAATACTACTATAGTTCACATAAAGCGAAAAAATTCACTTTAACGCTTAAATGTTTTGTGTTTCAGACACTAGTATCGGCCTTTACTTCAATCACTTCCAATAATGAAGAATATTTTAAGGAACCACATGTTTATAAACCCGAACGTTGGTTGCGGGGCGAAAATTCTGTTGCCCATCATTTTGCTTCCTTACCGTTCGGATTTGGCGCCAGAATGTGCCCGGGAAGGCGAATAGCGGAACAAGAAATTGTTATTTTATTAAAAGAGGTATGTAATGAATGAACTTTAATTTTTAAATTCAAATTTCCCGCAATTATTTTCAGTAGAAATATTAAAATAACCGATGGTGCACGAAATTTAAACTTACCTGTTAGGGAATTTTATTTTCATACCTTGTTTTTGTTCTGGAATATTTATTTTTTGCAACATTCATTGGGTCAATAACTCAATTGTTAATGTGATAACCTTAGCTTATGTTTAAACTGATTGTTGATAATGATTTTGCTTTAAACAGATATTGAAGACGTACCAGCTTGAGCTTCAGGATAACGGCGACAGGGAACTAGGAATGATATACAGGATGAATCGTATTCCGGACAGGAAAATCAATTTAAAATTTATTAATACAAATTGCTAAATATTTATTCAATGTACAACAATACATAATAATATGCCTTTGAAAATTATTTTTTTCTTAAATCATTTACAAGATTATATTATATTTACAACATTATTTCCCTTTTTTTTTAAATAATTATTATCTTCGTTATACTTATCTCATCAATTTACTGTCGAATTAATTTTTAAGACATTATAATGTTTCTGTTTTGATATTGCGTTCATATCTGCATTACTTCCCGTCTTGTTTTTCTTTCTTCTAAAGCTTACGAAATGACATGGTATTTACGATATTTTATTAAGTCGTTTTATACACTAGTATATACTTAAATTAATTATTATTGTTTTTATGGTTTTTTGTTTTGCACATGTTTATTTGATATTCGGTTGTCCTAATTTTGTTCATTTCCTCGCCTGTTCAAGTTCTCTATTGTCGATGTTTTCATTTATTTCATATTTTTGGTTATTTTATAATTTAACCTATTTGAAAAGTTGAAAAAAAAATAGGGAAAAATTAAATACTTATATATTTTTGTATATTTTGAAATTTAAAATAAATAAAGTATTGTACTTATGATTTATAGTGTTTGAATCTTTAACCTCTAAAATAGATTGAAATTATTTGATAAATAATATTAGTTTTTGATCTACTGAATATAATAAAAATTATGAAAGCGTAAGTATATACCTCTTATTTGTATATCTCAGAGAAGAAATTGTAATTTAATATAGATTATATACTAGAACATTTTATTTAAGCAATTTAAATAAAATATTCATACTATTAAAACAATTTAAAAAAAAATATATCCAAGCAACATAACTTAACCAAAAACAACATTTGCCCATCACTAGTAAAAGATCGTGAATTAAGAATCTTAAAAGAATACCGCATCCTTCCTGAATATTTATTTTATTTATACTGGAGGTATTAAAAAAAAAAAAATACAGTGTGCCCCCGAATCGACGCATGAATTTTTACCTACTCATGCGTTAGAAAACTTGAGTTGAAATTTTATCTTCTGGAGTTGTATTGTAACCCTGCTTGTATAGAAAATAGTTTGTCATATTTTTAGTTTTGAAAAATCAAACATGCCTTGGAAATTAACAAAAATGTAATTTTTCTCGCCAATAAAGTGCCTTTTTCTAAGAGATACTATAAAATGTTGTTCAAAAATTGTTCAAATTAATGAATCATGCAAAATTCAAACAAGATCAAGTATGCTTTGGAAATTCACAAAAAAAAAGTTACTAACAAAGTGCCTTTTTTGTAGGACATACGACAAAATGTGATTAATAAAATTGTTCAGATTGATAAATTATGTAAGTGTGCAAAATTAGGATCGAGTTGTAGGAAGTTATTTGAATTTAATTATTTTTTTATATTTATTTTTAATTTAACCGATCTTCTTCAAATTTTTGCACACTTGCCTAATTTATCAAATGTGAACAACTTTTCTTAATAACATTCATCGTATTTCTGCAGAAAAAGCACTTTATTAGTGGGAATAATGACTTTTTGGTAAATTTTCAAAGCATGCTTAGTCTGGTTTAAATTTTTGTATGCTTGCATCATTTATTGATCTGAACAACATTATATTAATAATATTTTATAGGAATTCCTACAAAAAAAACAGGCATTTTATTAGTGGAAAGATTTTTTTTTGTAAATTTCCAAAGCCTGCTTAATCTTGTTTAAACTTTGTATAATTGCATCATTTATTGATCTGAACAACTTTTCCTAATAACATTTTGTCATAGCTCGACAGAAAAAGCACTTTATTAGTGAGAAGAATAACTTTTTTGTAAATTTTCAAAGCATGCTTAATCTTGTTTACAGTTTTGTAAAATTGCATCATTTATTGATCTGAACAACTTTTATTAATAATATATTTTGTCGTAATTCCTACAAAAAAACAGGCATTTTATTAGTGGAGAGATTTTTTTTTAGTAAATTTCCAAAGCCATGATTTAATCTGTTTAATTTTGTATAATTGCATCATTTATTGATTTGAACAACTTTATTAACAATATTTGCTCTCCACAAAAAAGCACTTTATTAGTGAGAAGAATAACTTCTTTGTAAATTTTCAAAATCTGCTTGATCTTGTTTAAAATTTTGTAAAATTGCATCATTTATTGATTTGAACAACTTTTATTAATAATATTTTGTCATATCTCCCACAAAAAAGGAATTTTATTAGTGGGAATACTTTATACGTGAGAAAACTACCGTTTTGCAAATTTAATAATAACTAATTGATTTTTCAAAACTAAAAATATGGCACAAATTACTTTCTACCCATGCAGGATGACATTTCGACTCAAAAGTGTTCACTTTTATACCTATTCATGCGTTGATCTGAGGACACACTGTATTATATAGACTTATAACAATTTCATTGACCTTTACAAAACTTACTAGTGATGGGCAAATTGATTTTTTTTCTATATCAGATATTTTTATTCCATATTTGAATGAAATCTTTTATCATTCAAATTAGTAACAGCAAATTAGTGCTGGAGAGATAGTTTTTCAAATTACAATTGTTTTTAATAGAATCAACATTTAATTTTGGATTTATTGAATTACTTTAGAAGATAAAAGAATTTATTAAAATCAAAAAAAAAAAAATATCAACACTGTAGAATACTAGAATGTGGATTAGAAAAATATTTCATGATTGTTTTGGAATGAAAGAGAAAAGTTTGAAGCAGCAATTGAAGAAAAAACAACTGAAATTTTATGTTATTTCTTATGTACAACAAAAAAAAAGTTTAGAATTTAAAAATTCAAACACATATTTTATCTCCTTTTAATTTGATTTAGTTGTTTTGAAACAAATTACTTGTATGATATCAAAGAATAGAAAACTTTACTTATAAAAGCACACAAACTTAAAAACAATCTTAACCATCATTCCTAGCAAAAAAAAAAACAATAAATCTATTTCATCATATTATTATATATAAAATATATGCATAAATAATTAAAAGACGCCATTTCTGTGTAAAATATTCCTTTCAACATTACAAGAATCTAAAAATGTTTTCTACATAAATATTTTTTTTTTCAGAGCAACTAATTTAGTGCACAATAACCATATTAAAAATATACACAATTCGATAAAAAAAAATAAACAAGCAAACATCTGTCAAAGATAAAATATCAATAAAATTTATAATAATAAAAATCCTCTCTTTAGGAAGGCTTTGTCAGAACACATACATTCTTCGGAATGTTTTTAATTCTTCTATTTTTTTTTTTTGCGAGATTCTCGACTAAAGTAAAATGAATTGCGATGAAAATGCGGAAACAATGAAAGACAAATAATAAATCAAAAAAATGTTAATGATAATGCAGTGTGTACTGGTATTGTAACGTTAAAATTTTTAAAGTTTATTTTATTTAATAATAATATAAATTATAACAATGTTGAGGTATAAAATTATTATTATTATTATTATTACTACTATATATATAAAAAAATATATAATATTTACATCGAATATAATTTAAAATAAAGAAATATGATAATTATTTTTTTCGATTTCCTTATTTACCTGTGTATTGCAAAAAATCTATAATGTACGTCTATTTAATTATATTATATACAGATATTATATTAAAATTTACGATTTCCACTTAAAAAAATAAATAACGATTTTTTTTTACCTAATGATACAACTAGAATATGTATTATATTTAATTAATAAATTGTATTATAAACGATTTTAATCACAGGGTCACTACACACTGCACTTGTCAAATATAAAATAATAATAAAAAAAAATATATATATTTAATGTAATGCGTTTTACTTGCAATAAAGTTTGTGTGGTAAGTTATCAAATATCACTACTACCTTAAAAAAGATTGCTGTACAGCTTCGAATTTACATTACATAACAAAAAAGAAGTTCTTCTCTTCATTATATGGTTGAAAATTCGAGTTGTACACCGATTGCGTTGAATATATAGCGTCCTAAAAAATACATTAAAAAAGAAACTGATGCTTTATATACAGGGTTACGCAAAATTAAAGAAGAGAATATTGCGAAATATGTGCTATTATCACATAAGATTTAATAATAAATAATGAGATATAATTAAATTTACAAGCGATGATTTTGATTTAATTTTCATATTTATATCTTTTTTTAAATAAAAATCGATCGTGTTCCCTTCTGTTAACATTTGATAAACGATAATTTTTCTATAATAGATGCGTATATACAAATTAGATTATTTATGTCATACGTTTGTTGAAATTTTAAATATATTCGCCTTAACAAAATATAAAGTCAAATATCCGTTATGTATATTTTTGGATAACCCTATATATCATAAAAATTAAATTTTCGTCACTCTAAGATATGATTCATTGTTCGCAGTGTTTAAAGTAACGAATTTTATAAACTAAATATCTAATATTTTTTGAGATTTACACAATTCAAAAAATTAATTGTTTCTTTATTATTATTATTATTATTATTATTATTATTATTATTAGATTATACAGGGTTTGCAAAAAGTAATACGATTGCGAATTTGCATAATTTAAAATAAAAGTCTACATCATACCAGTTGCATTGAATTATTTGCTGTTAAAATGAGTTGTCATTTTTCTGTGTTATTTAAAACTAAAAAGAAATACTTGATGAATGACAGTTGACATGATTGTAAGAAGTTTTTTACTTAAAATCGCACCAGCTTGCGAAATTTACTCAAAGAATTGGTACAACGTACTTGTTTCAATTATACATCGAGTTGAATTAAATTCAGCACATATTTTTGCAAGAGTTCATCCTCTACTATACTTATAAAAATTTTCTGGGCTAACAAAAATAGATAGTATGGTTTTTTAAATAAATACAACGGGGTTCGTTCTTTTCGCAAAAAAATAATAATTTGGTTAGATGAATGTCGAATTACAAAAGTTTAGTTACATAGTGCGACCTGTTGGTCAACAAGGTCGATTTGGGGTAAACATAAGTTGTTTTTTTTGTTTCAAAATAAACTGGAATATCGCTGTTTTGAAGAAAATTTAAATGCAGATAGATATCTGGACATAATGCGATGTATCGATTTTCGATATCCTTGATGAAGTTCCTTTAAATGAAGTAATAGATTTACTTTCAACAGGATGACGCCCCTAATGCCCATAATGCCCTTTGAATAAAAGAGTATTTAAGGGGGTCATTACATAATCATATCTTTATTTTTTTTTATAAGTTTTACAAAATCGATGATCGAAACTCCTTTCCAACATTTGCGATTATTGCCCGATTTTTTTTTTCTCTTAATTTGAATATTTTATTTCCTTTTACAGGTTCTATAGTTTTTTAATTTACTTTCTTATGCCAACTGTTTCTTATACTCTTTGTCTGTTAAAATATATTGTGTAATGTCTTTCCTGCTACAATGTCAACATAGTTTTGTTTCTAGGATATTATGGTTTAAAGTAATAAAGTTTAAATAAATCGCCCACGAAACCAATATCATCCATGGTGTGTTATATTTTCGAAAAGAGAATTTAAAATCTTTTATCTTTATATTTTTAGGTTAAAATATGCATAATGATGCATTCAAAAAAAATAGCTCCGATATTTTTTTTTACTTGACCCCGTATACTTATTCTAAAAACAGCAGATCATTCAACAATCATTATAAAAAAAACTTAAATAAAATATTTTTCTGTATCTCTTTTAACTAAGAATATATAGAGTAATTTTGAAATTTACAATTTCTTGATTTTCTCCCGTAATCTCTTAAGTTCAAATTTTGATTTTACCATTTTATGTTTGATCCAAAAAGAGAACATGACATCTATATTACTCTTTTGATAGCACTAACAATTACGGAGATAGCCCTATAAAAGTGTCGAAAATAGGACACCTGTACGGATTTAAAAAATCTACCGGGCTCAGGGCTCTATTAAACGGCATTCTAAAAGTCTAAAGAACATATTTCATCGGTAGGCAAATTTAAATTGTTTAAATTAATAATCGTTACGCAAATTTAAATTAAATTGGGAAACAAAATATTGTTACTGTAGTAGACAGCGTGTGCAAAAGTGCAATTATTACGTATATAATAATGAAGTTAGAGAAAACCGCAATAATTTAAGAAAATTTAATAGACGTTAAATAATGTTTTTAGCGTCATTTAAAAAAATATATATATTAGACTTACTTTTTAAAACATAATAAAACTTTTACAATCAATTTTTGGTTTACTATAAAGTTTTTTTAAGAGTTTTTTATTACCTTTTTATTTCTTTATAGCAGAATTCTATAAGAGAACGAGCGCCAATTTTTAAACTGGCGGTTTCGATAGGCGCCGCTAGATGGCGCTAGGATAGTGAAAGAAAGAACTACGTACGAGGAATGACAGAGGGCAGTACCGGGTCGAAGATTCGTGATTATTCTCCTGAATCTAGAAGGACGCTCTAGATGGGTCCCGAACAATCTCGTAGTTCTGGCGCCAGATATAAATATCGCGTGGGGATTGGCCGGAGTCAACCAGTCGATACGAGTTGAATAGTGCGGGTAGCGAGTGGAGATAAATACGAGCGAATTAGTAGGTGAGAAATAAATGTCGGTGCAAATAAATCGTTTACATAAATAAAGACTAGTGATTAAGTGATTTAATTAATAAGCATTTTTAATAGATTTTAAGTACCATAAGTGTGTTAATAAAATAAGTTAATTTAAATATATCGCCTGTGTATTTTTATAAACCCCGACAACGTTTTAGGAATAGAAAAACGTTACCCTATTATATTTATTATTAGTTTGCTAAAGGCCGTCGGACACGAAACCAAATTTTATGTTAAATTTAGTGCATAATTAGTGATGAAATTTAGTTTAGTTGTTTTTATAATAAATTGTATGCTCATGTCACAGTTGCGTCCGACACGATTATAAATTTAATATGAAAATTTCGTATTAACGCATGCGCACCAAATATCAAAACATCAGCTGTCAATCGTATCTGGCAAGTGACGGTGAATGAGGTTATATTGTTTCCTTTAACAATTTTTTCATATTTATACTATACAAAATGCCGTGTAAAAATAACATACTTATTTATTCAATTGCGTCGGTAATAGCAATAATGATGATGAAGTGCACATTATCGAAAATATGCAGCACAGCAAAAGAGAAAAAAAACTGTAAACTTTTCTATCTCATAGGTTATGTTATGTTCGTTATGTCACGTTATGTTTAAAATGCACTATCAACTTAAATGCATTTTGCGCGCGGAATTTGAGAATACATATTATGCATTTTTTAGAACAGGTTTTAACAAATTTAGTTCCAATTTATTTCATACTAAATTTAAGACAAAAATCCTGTCTGATACCATACTAAATTTAGTATTAATTTTTTTGTACAAAATTGTCTACATAATTTAGCATCGCGTCCGACGGCCTTAAGAGTTTGTTATTGTTTTTAGAGTTAAAGTTTTTATTACCTTTTTGCCTACCACCTCACACATTTTCCTACCCAGGCAAGATTTTACTCTCATCTCTACATGGTTCTTGGTATCTAGATACCATACTGACGTGAATATGACGTGGGTTAATAATAATTTCTCAATATATGACGTGAAAATGACGTCATTTTGCTAGTTGGGGCGACAATAGATTATATTTTATTTTGATTAATTTTCAATTTCCTTCTAGACTTACAACACTACAATAATAAAAGTCACGAGCCGCCACTGATGCTTTGAACTTCTTCCCTACAGACATTATAACATCATAAAGTCGCGTTTCCCCCCGCCCCCGTATTTGTTGGCTAGTGTAATCTGAAACACCTGAAAAATTGACTTAACTCACTTCAATAGCAAATAATTTGATTCGTTTGAATTGCATGGCGTAGAGTGTACAAACTTTTTTTTTTCAATATTCGTAGCAGTCCATAATTAGATTAAAATTGTTAAACAAAATATTGAAATTGTTGATTTAATACAGTTACTTCTGGACGTTCTCATTTATTCTCACAAATAAGGCAGAAGTTAACAAAATTAAATTGGGAAATACTGTTTCAATATTTCATTTTTTTCGCACTAACAATATTTGTTAGTTACGAAAATATGAATTAATTTTGATCTTTTTCCGTGTAAATCAAAAAAAAAAAATAATGCTCGACAATAAATCATATCGTAGATTACTTTCACATCGTATTACATTAACGCGCACACATATTTACAAAATCGCACTAAAAAAAAGAAAAAAAACAAACAAACAAAACCGTATAAAAATGTCTTTGGTAAATGGAGGGGAAATATACAAAATGTACACGCGATAATTCCTTCAAAAGAACCAGGTATTCTAAAGCCACGACGGTCTAGTCATCGAATCGTACGGCTGCCTCATACTAAGCGCCGGATGATGATAACCGGCCGGATAAGCCCCCGGTCCTAAAAGACCCTGATGCAGAACGCCCGCCTGCAAGTACTGCTGATACAGCGGCGAGCTGGGATCCATCAGGGAGGCTTGATGAGGCGGCGGAGGCATAAAAGCGCCGCCTAGCGGATAACTAGGCGGCCTCGGCTGAGGCGCTCCCAGGAATGGGTAGGTGGGCGGCGCTTGATTCGTGGCGGGCTGGTGGGCGGTGCGTACTGGCTTTTCCGAGGCCTCCGGCGTCGACCTGTGGTGGGCCGCCGCGGCCGCGGCCATATAGTAGTTCGGGGCCGATCGGTAGTCCTCGAGGAAGTTCGGATATGCGTCTTTGTCGCCGTACAGACCGGCGCCGAGGCCGAGGCCCGCCGGCCCGGGGCCGAAATTGAAAGCGCTGCCCGGCACCACGCTGGTCGTCTTCAGCGATATTGCACTTGGTTCGAGGGCGGCCGTGGAGTTCTTCAGACCGGCGTAGGATTGGAAGCCCTGATTCGGAGCGCTGCTCGCCGTATTCGATGGGTTCTCTGTTTGACCTGTAGATGGCGTTGCTGTGGAGGAAATGTTTCAAATTTAAACGGCGTAAAACAGAATTTATTAGGATAATTGAGATAATCCTGTTCGAATGGTGTAGAATTAAAATGTGTAATTGCCCTTCCCATTCAAGGTTTATTTAAAAACAAAATTTACAACATGTTTCAGCGTGACGCCATCATCAGGTAATGTATTGTTATATGTTAAAATAAGTTGAAAAAAAGTCAAAACACTCCTTAAAATTAGGAGCAAAGACAATGTAATTTCAGTGTAAGACAACTTAATTAATGGAGAGAGAGAGAGACGCGAACTGTAAAACATATTAGGTTTGTTCGAACATGCAGTTCGCGAACGGTTCATGAATCAGGCAACGCATTTTAGTTCGCGAGAACTCCAATCTGTTCTCTGATTGGTTCACCTGATCATGAACCCCTATTGTAAATATTGTTTTTAAATAAAATTTAAATGGGAAGGACAATTATATTTTAATTCTACAGAATTTATTAGATTGACGCCTGATTCTTTATTTCAAGCAACGTTTACTCTAATACACAAAAAAATAGCATTTATTCAGTTAAAAAGTTCCAAAGTTAAACTTTGGACATACAACACATTTTGAATTTTTGCATCATTTTCCAATCCCCTTCTGAATAACGTGAATAACGTGCCTTCTAATCCCATCTTTTGTTGATCCACGGCATATTTTTCAAATTGACCGCCATACCAGCACTCACCTGACATTTGTTGTGTGGTTAGTGTTTAAATTGAGCTCAAGTACTCTTTATGTTTACATTTTTGTGTTTTTGTTTTTGTATAACTATATGACTTGTATTTTTGTCCTTTATTTGGAGCAATCTGTTGGGCAAATATATTATTATTATTATTATTATTATTATTTGTCAAAGTAAACGTTGGTCTTACTAAATCATCGTGTTGCTGTAATTGTCTTATTTATTTGAACTGATAGCAGCACAATCAGTTTTGCATATGTGTTCGTTGAACAAATTCTAGCAAAACAAGCAATACACTACATTTTTCTTTTTTTTTTTTTGTATCATCGCCCTGGTATGAGTTTTAGAAACAGAAACCTACGCCAATTGTTACGACGCCAACTATCACCAACTCTGTAAATTTTTGTGTGGGATTAGCAAGGTCTATATTAAATCTTTTAATGTTTTCCATGCTAATTTTTCAAAATATATTTTCAAATTATTATAAAGTCTAACTTATTGAATAATATTGAATTGAAATTAACTAATTATTTCCTTTTTTAGGTGGGATATACCTGATGAAATACGTAACTTGGGATGGTATTTCAGCCGAGATTCTTCTCAGGAAATTCACGACGATTATACAGGTCAAAGTATGGATTTAAATTATTGTGGAACTTTTGGAATTTTTTGACTTTGCAATGATATATAGATTTTGAAACTTTGCGGTTCAGCATAGTTGGCTATGATCTCTTTAGAAAAAACAATTTCATCTATATCGCACTTTATTAAACTTTGATATTTTAAATAGAAACTTATATTTTTTTAGTGCATTTTTAGGTTCTACTAGGAATATTAAAGCCAATTTTACAAAACGTCTACTTACCTATCGGTTACCGTTTTCGAGTTATTTTGGTTTTTGTGAAAAAAAGCTCAAAAAAAATATGATGCTGTAAATGCGTATAGCAGCTATACAGTAAAAGATAGACAGGTTTTATGTTGACTGGGGAGGGTATGAGTCCTCTATTATTTAACCAGAGAATAAAAAGTAAATAACATTATACAGGGTGTCCCATAATCTAGAATTGATTTGAAAACTACATTGTTTGAAAATCGCTAATTCTAAAAGAAGCGTGAGAGATAGGTATAAGAACATCTATAGCTTTTCGATAGAGGATTCAATTCTAGATCACATGGTGTAAAAATATACATGGCGTTCCATTTAAAAAAAAAAAAAAACATTTAGTTCTAAGAAGTTTCATGTTCATATTCATATTCATTTTATTTATCCAGAAGACATAATGGACATGTCAAGTATCCGAATGGACATGTCAAGTATCCGAATCGACCCTGGATTACCAGACACCCAGTATAATTTTGTTTACTTTTTATTCCCTGGTTAAATAGTAGAGGACTCATACCCTCCGCAGTCAACATAAAACCTCTCTATCTTTTACTGAATAGCGTTACACGCATTTACAGCATCATATTTTTTTGAGCTTTTTTTTTCACAAAAACCAAAATAACTCGAAAACGGTAAAAATAAATCTTTTACTCTATAGCCGTCCCAGCAAACCAAATTCAAATTTCCCGCAATTATATTTAGTAACTTCAACTTAAAGTTATTCAAATAACTATTAATCTAATACAAAATCGTATGTAATTTCATGCTTTAATGTTGAAGTTATTAAAAATAATTGCGGGAAATTTGAATTTGATTCACTGGGGTTATACGCATTTACATCATTTTTTTTGAGCCTTTTTGCACAAAAACCAAAATAACTCGGAAACGGTAACATGTTTTATAAAACTGGCTTTAAAATTCCTAGTAGAACCTAAAAATGCACTAAAAGATATAAGTTTCTATTTAAAATATCAAAGTTGGCCACGATTTTCGATGTAACCGGAAGTGCGACATAGATGAAATTGTTTTCCCTAAAAAGATCATAGCCAATTATGCTGAACCGCAAAGTTTCAAAATCGAGATATCATCGCAAAGTCAAAAACTTTTAATGGACGGGTTCCGTGAAACACCCTGTATATTGTTAAGGAATCAGGCGTATGGAATATAATATAGAGTCATTTAAAGCCAAATCAAAAATTGCAAGTTGAAATGCATACTCGGTTGCCTACTCTACAGGCAAATTTTTTAATTTGTTAAAAAAAAAGACTAAAAATAGACCATCTTAGCACTTTATATGATTTGTTAATGAAGCTTACCTTGTATATTTTTTTTATTATATTTTGCTTGGGGAGATTTTTAATTCTTTGGGATGTTAATTTGGTAACTTTTGCTGTATTTCCCTCAAACAAGAGTAAATAACGGTATTTTAATGTCAGTTAGTGGTTAACCATTCGAATTTCGAGGTTGGTTATCTGACAGCGAGATATTGCAAAGTCGAAAACTTTTAATGGACGTGTTCCATAAATCACCCTGTATAAAAATGAAGCAAAGTGAATACCTGTTTTAGCGCTCTTTCTTTTCTTGCTCTTCTTCTCGGCGACCTGACTCGGCAAACTGACCGCCTTCTCCTGCTGCGGCAACACGTTCGACGTCTGCAGCTCCATCTGTCGCCCGTACAACGGACTATTCGCCTGCATATTCTCCCTGTACGCTGGTATCGTGATGTTCGGCTGCGTGAACATCGGCAGACCCGACGAACTGGTCGCTATCGGCTTACTGAGCATGTGCGCCGTCGCCAACGTCTTCTCCGGATAGAAGGCCTGTCCGCCCGACTGCAGACCCAACATCCTCTCGTCACCCGGAAATCTATCGACGATATGCGAGATGTATGCCGATATTCCCGCGCAGATTCAACGACTGATCGATATCCAGCGAGGTGGCATTATAATTCGTCGACTTGTAACCGCCGGAGACATCTAGCGGTTGCGTCAGGCGATTCGCCAACGTTTCGTTCGTCGCAGAACGCACCGTCTGCAGGATGTTGCGATTTAATGGAGCGCCGCTATTGGGTGTCATCTGTTTGTAGGTCGTCATCATATTCGGATCGGAGTATCGCATAACCAAGTTAGGGGAGGGGATGTTTTGATTGTTGCCGTTGGTACTCGTCTGAGGCGTGATGGTTTGTATCGGAGCTGTGGTAGGCGTGGATCTGGCGAAGTTTAGGTCGGTTCTGCCGCGCGGGAAAGGCATTTCAGCGCCTGCGTATCCCATGTTGGTGTATTTACTCATATCGAGCGTCCTGTCGCCATCTAGCGGACGTGCTGTGGGGATATTCAGCGGATAGACGTCGGAATTGAAGTTATAATTAGGGTTAGGCAGGAACTTATCGTCTTGATTCGAATCGACCACATTCCCTTGTGGCGTTTGCCTCTGTTCCGGCAAATTCTGCACGTAAGCTTTTGGGGAATCCACGCTAGCTGGGCTCAAACTATGTTGCGAGTTCGTATCGACCATATCTTGTTGCCTGTTATTGATCACCAACGCCAAATCGGGGGATTCGTTCTCGTTATACGCCCTCTTCTTGACGGGAAACATCTGCTTCTCGGTGGGAACGTTCCTGACGATAGTTCCCGCCTCCAAATTCGGCGACATCTGTTGTTGTTGTTGTGCCGCGGGGGAATTCGGTTGCTGGGGCGAATGCATCTGCGCGTTCGACACCGGAGAGTTCGCGTAATTCGGCACTATCTTCACCGGATACTGTTGCTGCGGTTGCTTGTTGTTATTACCGTACGAGTAGTTCGTATCCATGTTGGTTTGCGTGGAATAGCACGGACTCTGCGAGTAGTAGGGCGGGTTGCCGTAGCTGTAGGCTGTAGAGTTTTGCGTCGGCGCGTGTACACGTGTTCCGAGTATTGGGCGTAAGGCGATTGGGGGTTGTCTCGGGGGCTGCACGACTTGTCGGGGCTGCTCTTCGTCGACACGGTGTCCTGGTAGAAGCCGACGCGCATCTGGCCGTTGAACGCGGGGTAAGGTGTCGATTTGGGGGAGACGTCGGGTCTGGGCGATGCCATGACCGGCGACGCCCCCGATGGGGATTTGTGCAGCGGCGATGGGTAGGGGGCGGGGTAGGAAAGGCGTTCGTCGATTCCCACTCGAGGGGAATCCATGTCTTGCGAAAACGAAGATCTGTAAAGAGGTAATTGTTATTGTTTAGAACAGAATTATATACATTTGTTTTGTCCTAACCCAACTCCGTAATTTAGTTTTGTTACGTCCCCATATTTAAATTTGAAGGGTACGTGGAAAAAAAGATGAATGTCACAAATACCACTCTCTGAGAAAAATGTATTTGAAAATATGAAATATTATACCTACTAGAATGTATGTGTTTAGATTGATATATCTTACGACAGTCATTCTTGTTACCCTATACGATTACTTTATCAAACAATAACGGCTCTGGACTGCAACTTTACGTATTAATCTGAAAATGGCCGTTTATGGACATTCATCCTTTTTCCCCTGTACCCTTCATTTAAGTTCCTTCACGTCTAAGAAGTTAATAGTGAAGACATCTTTCCCTTTTTCTATTCTTTCTTTATTCTAATAGACACCCTCTTTATTTGTAATTCACGACCACTAGAGTTCCTTTGTACACCACACGCAATTACTTTTGTAACCCCACCAAGGGGAAAATGGTCAGTGTAACAATGGACTACTAGCTCAAAACCATATTGTAATAAGCATTTCTGTTCCGACATTTTGAGCGACAATACATTTGTAAATATCTTACTATATAAATATATGAAAATACAAAAAAAAAAGGTTTGTGTGTTTTGTTATTTAAATACATCAACGTTGAAGTGACAAATCCAGCACCAACGCAATCACAAAAGTCTACAGTTATTATAGATTTTTTTTTTAATTTGATTCGTTATTTGTATATTTTATGTGAGTACACACACGTGAGTAGGGAACAGTCAGTCTATATGTATTTGTATATAATATATATTGCATATATATTATAAGCGACAATCATTGCCGAATTTATTCTGATTTATATAAAATCTCATTAAGATGGGTAATTGTTTTTTAACACGTTTAATAACTAGATTAGATTAGATTAGGATTGGGGTGACCTATTGACCTGTTTCACCGCGACCTTTTCAGATCTATTGTGATCCCCTTTTTTCCTAGAGGACGCTCTCTAATTTTGCCGTTTGCCGTTTAATAACTAGGTTTTTATTTGGATTGTTTTAAGCAGTTTAATGATTTTTTTTTTATCTTGATAAAGTATAAAGTTTAGAATTTAGACGAAACATCGCACTTTAAGGATATCATATAAAAAAATCTCGTAACAAGCTACTTTGGCATAAATTAAAATCTCTCGGATAATAGATGGCCTCCTAGGTACGATTTCATAGTAAAATTAATTATTCTACAATTTGTGCAGCATTAAACTTTGAATTGCCTAACCGTAAGTTCACGATAGTCGATACAAATTTTATATTCCATTAACTTGCAACATGTAGTGCTATTTGCCTACGCAGTAGTCAACGCCTTTGACCAACCCAAGTCCTCCGATCTAATATCTCCTGATTTTTATTTATTTGGTCGAATTAAAAATAATATTTTTAATTCAAATGAACGTACTTCATAATCTGGAAGAGCTTCAAGATGCAATTAGAAACGAAATTCAACAAATTATGATAGAAGAACTACAGAGAGTGTGCGAAATTATGAAGAGCAGAATTAATATCTTTAATATAATGAAATTATCCGTATTAATATTAATTGTATTATTATTTAATCTTTATTAAATCTTTAAAACCAAATAAACACTTATTGAGTTTTGACTTTCAAAATTATAAGGAATTATTTCATTACGAGTGCCAATCTGTATATTTGGTTGTCTATAGTTCTCATCTTATTCATTTCATAGTATTTACCATATATTAGTAACAAAAAATATGATCTGGAAGAGGCTTTTACAAGTTATTTATATTTCAAGTGATATTGAGGTATTTCAAAAATATAATATCATTAATAAATACATAAATATAATGCTGCCGTCTATGAACGGGTGTAGACACTTTTATTGGCGGACATTTTCGTGACATCACATCATGGCGATCATTGTTTAACGTTTTAGATATTTATGTTCATTTCGGTAAATTGAGCATATTTCATGATTTCCTTTCATGAAAATATCATATAACACGTGCCGCAGTTAGTGATTTGCTCAGCTTTATTTTTTGAAGATTTCTCGTTTATTAATCATAATTATTGATACAAAATCTATCACAGAAGGAACAACAAAACAAGCAATGTTTTCAGTTTTTGACTTCTTTTAATTTCGTTATCGTTTGGGAAATGAACATCAAAATCAAAAGTTATCATTCAATGTAGGACTTTGCAGAGTGATATCCCAGCCTTAAACGAAATAAATAACTTGAAACCGATTTTTGCCCTATTTTGGGCCATTTATCCTTGATTTTAGTATCATCGTATTTTATACTGTTATTAGTACTATCAAATATAATACTAGTATGCATATGGTCAAAGACGTATAGATTTCCACTGGCGTACTATAGAGCGGCGCCACTGTAGCTTCTTCGCGGGGGCAGTTAAAAAGCGGCGGGGCAAGAGACGTACGAAAATAAACAGTGGACCAAGCGAACTATGTACTAGATACGGAAGCACTTGAGTATTACAGCTGCAGGTAATTCAGAAATCTATTCCTATTGGCAAAACTCAAATTTCCCACCATAATTTTCAGTAACTTAAAACATTCAAGTCTGAATTACCAACAATTTTGTATTACAATACAATCTTGACCAGTAACTATAAATAATCGCGGCAAATATGAATTCTACCCCCTGACATATAAATAAGTGGATGGTCTGAGGATCGGATGCTAGGTGTTAGTTCTGCGGTTTATACTTATCCAAGTTATTTTACAGAATGAATGTATGTTTGGAGAGTTGTTCTTTGTGAATCCATCTATTATACTTTATCGCTATTTAATTAAGTACTATACAGAGATACACTATAATCGATGATTTTTATTAATGATATAAAAAGTCTGCATTTGCACTTGGTTGCATACCTATAAAATTTTCTAGTATTATGTCTCATTTCCAAAAACAACGAACGAAAAAAAAATTAAAATCTTTCCTAGAAATAAATGCGGGAAATTTGAATTCTGCTAATTCTCTCTTTTCTATTTTTTTATCATTTTTTTTGTTACAAATATATAGTTTGACAGTTCTAACCATTATAAAATATATACAATAATGTAATGTCCAACAATTATATTTTCTATATTAATTCTATAAACAACGAAACAGAAAAAGTTTAAGAGCGACAAAAGCTTATGTCTGATGCTAGCGTGCTTGTACTTGTACACTTTGATAAAAACAAAATTGAGGAAAATACCTTAAAAGTACAACCAGGATAATAATAATGTTGCATATTTTTTTTTTTGTAAAGACCCTTCCCAGTAAACCAAATCCAAATTTCGCGCAGTTATTTTCAGTAACTTCAACATTAAAGTATGAAGTTACCTACGATTTTGTATTACATTAATGGTTATTTGAATACCTTTAAGTTGAAGTTACTGAATATTATTGCGGATGATTTGAATTTTGTTTACTGAGCTACGATTGAAACTTGTACTGTAATGTTTTAAGTTACATTTTAAGCAAAATGATAAAAAAAAATCTTGTTCGATACGCCATCGACTATCCTATGAAAACAGTAAACAATAATTTTGGAAACAAATATGAGCTTATGTTTTTCAAACATCATGATATTTCTGAGTGAATTTAAAAAAAAAAGAAAAATTTATAGATTTTATAAATACACATTTTTAATGTTTTCTGATATTTTTATTTCAGTTTTTAGCAAGATAATATTCTTTCACTGTTAACTGCAGATATATTGACAAGAATTAACAAAAAAAAAACATAAATTCATATATCAAGAAACAAAGATTATTTTGAATGTCCACTAGTCCACTAAAAGCAAAAATATTTTATCACCGCAAATAAATCAACAGTGACAAATAAGATATAATTTACACTAAGAAGAAAGTAGGCATTTGACGAAATAAATAAAAACAAATATTCCGCTTTAACACAAAAATATGTTTTAATTTTATTATAAAACGAATATTAATCCATTCAGCCAATATGTGTGTTTTGGTTTTTGTTTCATTTACTAAACTGTTACTTGTTTGGACTCCTTTAATATTAATTTCATAACAATTTTGCGAAATGCCAATTCATTTGTGAATGCGCTACCTTTTCGCTGCGCGCGCAGTTAAATATTGTATTTGGTATTATTCAATCAAAAATAATAATGAAATAAAGCAAATTACACACCTTTCCGACATACTGCTACCAGTGCTAATCTTCCTCTGTCTGCTAATCGGCTGCCCGTGCGGCAACAACAAAGGACTATCCGGACTTGGGAGACGGATCCCCAGGCGGCACTTTCTTCACCTCATCCTTCTTTTCCTCGACCACCTTATCATCCTTCGCGTCCGCTTTCCCGTCACTCTTCTTCTGCACCGGCTGCACCTTGGGCGCGCCGAACGCTTTGAACCAGGCACTTAAATTGGGCGTCGCCTTCCCAGGACTAGAACCGATCTTAACAGGCTCCTTCTCCCGTTTAACCGGATCTTCGACCTTCAACAACTCCTCCACCTTATTCTTACTATTATTAGTAACCTCGAACAAACTCTCCGTCGCTTTGGCGTCCACCTCCACTAACTTAACCTCATCTTTCTTCGGCTGTTGTTCCTCTTCCTTCTTAGCGTCGTCGACGAATTTATGCGCGCCGAAACTGTCCAGCACCGATCCCAAACTCAACTTAGGGGCGCTATCGTCAGTCTTGACGATTAGGGAGTTCTTGGTATCTTTCGCCTTGGACAGCGGACCTAACGGGAATAATTCATCGGGTTTATTCGTATTTTGTATGTTGGTAATGAGGTTTCCTTTGCTCTTCCCCGGTTGTAAACGATCGATGGTGCGTTGCACCTCGCGTCTGCGTATGAACTTCGTCGGATCTCGACTGAAAGCCTTCTTTTTCTCCTTGGGCGCTGTGTCTTTCTTCGGGAACAGTTTCTCGTTCCTCTTTCGAATATCCTGCTCCATCTTCAAGTCGAAATCGTCTAAGCTGGAGAAATGAGATGGGGAATTGCTCGCTGAACTGAATTCCGAGAATTTCGGCGTATCATCCAACCACTTATTTATGTCCTTTAATGTCTGTTCCGTCGCTAAGGTTAGAGCTTCCATCGAGGCGTTTTTGGCACTATTCTTCTGTCTATTCGATTCTGATTGGTTGGAATCGGCGGTACTGCAAGCGTCCTCCACATCGACCGCAGTTTTAACAACAGTCTTCTGCTGCGTATTCTTCGGCTTGGAATTCCTATGCTTATTCTTCTCCGGGTGGTGCTTGTTTTTATTATCGTCCTTATTTTCCTTCATCTCCTCGCGCGTTTCTCGGTTCCTTCTCTTTTAATTTATTAGCAAATTCGCTCTTCGCTTTTAACTTCTCGATCGTTTCCCTCAGCTTATTGTGCTTATCCTTGTGTTTGGGCGGGGATGGCGATTTGTCCTTCAAGAACTTCACGTCGAAATCCCCTTTATACACCTCCTTCCACTTATCGTTCTTCGAAAACGTGCTGTTACTCTTCTCCCCATCGACTGAAATTCCCCTTCTTCTTATTCCTATGCGGCGAAAAATCGAACCTACTATCAGGAGAAGATGGCGGCCATGACGGTGGAGGCGAACTGCTCCATCTATCCCTGCTAGGACTGCGGCTGAAGCTCTTACTCCTAGACCTGACGGGACTGGGAGATTTCGCCTTGGCTGGTGGCAATTTCTTCGCTTTCACCGCCTTCTGATTATTCTTCTTCTTCGCCGAATCGCTCTTGTTGCTCTTCGACTTGTTCTTCTGGTGCTTCTTACTAGATGATTTCGAGTTTTGATTCGTCTCTTTCTTCGAGTGTTTCTTGCCGGTGGCGGTGGTGTTCGTAACGGTGGTGGTGGTGGTGGTGGTGGTTCAACGACTTCCGGTTCTGCGTGTTCGCTGTCTTCCTCCTTCCCAGGGAATCGGTGGTCGAATGAGATCGTTCCCTCTTCTTGTCTGTTTCCGCCGCCAAGGTGGGTTTTCGTTTCATCACGATGCTGGAGTCGCTCTTCTTCCGCTTGTTGTTCATCTTGGGATCTTTGTTTTGATCGGGGTATTCCACCGCTATCTCTTCGTCGGTTGAGGTTATCTCGTCTAGGTAGCGGTCCGTTATGCGTTCGAAGACTTTCTGGAGGTTGTCCACCATCTTCGTGTATTCTGGGAAAAAAAAATAATTAAAAGTTTACGTCGAGAGAATCAAGAACGAATCTGTTCCAACTCTGACGAGATAACAGGCCTTGGACTTGAGGAGGGGATATTCCGAGACGTTAGTCGGGGCATTTCGCCGGGCGCAACAGCGAATAGACATGATTAATCCTCTGGTAATGTTAACAATAGCTTTGTTTGTTTGTGTGCTTGGAGCAGTATCTACTGACGTCATCAGAGTAACTTGAGAGCGTCTCAGAGTTGGATTTAAAGATGGTACAAACAAACACGCTCGATTGCAATATAACCTTAATTTTATTATTTACTATTGTCTGATTGTCACGGCTATTATGAATAGGAAAAGTAAAAATAATTTTTCAAATTAATGAATCTAGACTACAATAAAAATGCATCATATACTATAGTATTTATGTACCTACCAAGTGAAGTTTTTAAAATATAATGATCGTTCTTTACATCAATCACATTGGTATCATTATATTATCCATATCGTGCATATTTGATGCAGGTATAAATTGGGTTACATTTACAAACGACAGTTTACAACACGGTGTCAGCGCGATTAGGTTATGTTGTACAAATTGCTCGTAATTGCTCGGACGTCGGATCGCGAGCAGAAAGAGGATCCTCTTTGTGATCTGGATTTGCTTGTTGTAAACAAACAAACACGCACAAATCGTGCTCTAAAATTCAAACAAACGCGTAAAATTCCTTGGATCTGCTTAGATCAGACAAACAAACAAACCTAATAACAAAAAAAGTTTCTACGAACGTTTTACGTAGCGAGCATATCGTCACCTTAATTCTAAAACCTCGTAGTAACTCCCATTAGTACCTATTTTGACAAATTATATAATTACAAAGCTAGTTTTTATAATTTCAATTGACTAGTTTTAACAAATGCCTCTAGATGCCACCAAATTATATGACTTTAGAAATATACGTGGTTTTATACAGGGTGATTCTCAATATATGCGACAAACTTTAAGAGCTGATTCCTGAGGTTATTTTGATCATAAAAGTTCATATGAGTAATGTCCAAAACGGTTTGGGTTTTAAAGTTATTGAATGTTTAATAATAAATTATGAAACTATGACTAACACAGAATAATATCACAGTTGGTTCATTCCAAAACTATGTGTTGAGAGGGAATTGTTTATTTGTCATTTTCAATAGTTGTCAGAAGTATTCATTCAGTTTATGGCCAGTTTCTGTTTTCTAAAATGAATTACACGAATGCTGAGATGTGTGATATGCATTTCGTTTACGGTCTTGCCAATGGAAATTTGCGTGCTGCTAGACGTCTTTATGAAGAACGATACCCGAACCGTATCATCCCGCATCATTCAATATTTGCCCGTCTTCACCAACGTCTTAGTGAAACGGGAAATTTTAAAAAACGGACGACTGATAACGAACACCCATCTACAGTGAGAACTCCACGAGTTGAAGAAATGGTACTAAATGAAATTGAGGAACATCCTGCTACAAGCACCAGAAAAATTGCTTTAGACATTAGTCAGGCCACAGTTTGGAGAATATTGAAAGATCAACTGTTGTATCCATATCACATACAACGGGTGCAAGCACTTTTGCCGGCAGATTTTCCGCAAAGAGTGGCTTTTTGTCAATGGACGCAACACAAAATCGCACAAAATCCTGACTATTTGACTCAAATATTCTTCACCGACGAGGCTACTTTATCTAGAAATGCGATTATTAATTTCATAATAATCACATACGGGCCGAAGAAAATCCGCACCAAACTAGTGAATGCCCGTCATCACAACCAATTCTCTGTCAATGTGGGCGGAATTGTTGGTGATCACTGATAGTCCACATTTTTTATCATACGGTTAAATGGCGAGGTATACCGCAATTTTCTTGAAGAGGAGCTACAACTACTGCTGGAAGAAAGTTCCGTTGCAATTAAGATTACAATATTAATTTTATGCATGACGATGCTCCAGCGCATTTTAGTTTAGTTGCTCGCGAGTTTTTGGGGAGATACGTATCCAGATCGGGTGGATAGGGACGGGAGGTCCATGAACGTGACCTCTTCTGTCTCCAGACTTAAATTCTTGGACTTTTTCTCTGGGGTCACCTTAAATCATTAGTTTATACGACTCCCATTGAAAATGTCGATGAACTGTGAAATCGTTTTATCGCAGCTATTCAAACAATTCGAAATACCCCTGGTATTTTAAAACGGATTCGCCAGTCAATACGACCGAGAACAGAAGCTTGTATTGCAGTGGGGGGGAGAGGGGGTCTTTTCAACAGTTAGTATTAGTTAATTTTGTTTTACTAATTATTTTGTTAATTTATAATAAAAACATTAATTATTTAACATTATCTATTAAACATTGTACAACTTTAAAACTAAGCGATTTTGGACATATGTTCTTATGAACTTTTATGATCAAAATAACCCCAGGAAACAGCGCTTAAAGTTTGTCGCATATATTGAGAATCACCCTGTATATGCAGATTTTAATTTTCTGTCGTTTCATAAAATTTGTCAAAATAGGCACCAATTGAAGTTACACGGTTTTAGAAAAGTAAAGTGAGCGGCCATCACATTTACATACTTTGTTATACATTATATTGTTAGGTTTAAGTGAAATAACCGCGAAAGACGCGAATAGGCATGATGCTATTGTGCCATTCGCTCTTGCAAGATAAATTCTGATGTTAACTATGGTCGCAGTTTCTTTGGATTTCCGCATGAATCTATTATATACAACAGGAGAAGAATTAAGAAAGTACATGTATCAGAAGAACTATAGTAGCAACCTGTTTAATAATATTAAATTCTCTGATAAAATCGTCTCTCGACAGAGGTAAATTAGCTAACCTATAAAAATTAAAATAATGAAGAGTTTTAATTGTAGGAATGATTAGAATGGTTGTTAATAGAAATACGGTTATGTGTGGGTTTTCTATAAATGTTAAAAAAAAACAGCTTCAATATTTTTACTAATGATTAAATCTAAAAAAGTTTATGGAATTATTTTGTTCAACCTCTAAGCTAAAATTAATGCAATTATGTAAAGTATTTAGGTAATACAAATAATCTTGTAGTTCAAGGGAACTACCAGTCCATAAAATAAGAATATCATTCACATATTTATTATACGATTTTATGTCCTTCGAAAATTTAAAATCTAAGTATTCCATAAACAAGTCAGCCAAAACAAGAGAAATAAGGAATAAAGAATATTATTAAATTGGAAGAAGTTTTGTTCTAAACAAATTTTAAGTGAATTAATTAACTCCTTGAATTTTTCAGGATGATAATAAGTAGAGCGAAGTTTATTCATAAGAAGTCGAATAACTTCTTGCGGAGAATATTGGTGAATAAGTAAGAAAGATCTAAAGAAATTAAAGTATCGGGAATGGATATATCCAGAGAACCCAATCCATCAGTTAAATTAAAGGAATTCTTAACAACAAAAGGGAAATCTTCCCTAAACACATCCTTCAAAATCGTTTTTAACCATCTTGAAAGTAAATAAATTAGGAGAATTAGTGAAAGCGACAAAAGAGCATCTCCTCGAAGTTATCAGATTTATGGATCTTAAGGAGGCCGTACAATCTGGATGGCAGTGTGTAATCCAGATAAATTATAGGACTGTATGGTTGATTCAAAAACGAGTTATTTTTTTTTTTCACCCTGTATGTAGGTCGTAAAATATCGTCATAGAAGTAGTTTGTAGCCATGGATATTTTCAATATTTTTCATTAAATGTGTTTTGAAGAGGAAACCGAGACAATTAAATGTAGTTTATAAATCGACTTTAGAAGACATGTCGTGCAAATGACTGTTATTTAAACTGTTAAATAACTTATAGGAACAAAATGTATTTAAAATAATCTCTCACCTGAATAAACTTGCCTCTTAAATTTTATATAATTTAAATTTAAAAATCATTCCTTTGGAAATCGTCGTCAATTTTATTTTATAATCTTCAGTTACCGCAGAATATTATTTATACTAAACGAACGGAAAATTAAAATAACAACAACACAAAAAGACAAACATTTCTATTCAGAAAAATGCAGTATGCAAAACAAATAGTTTACAAAAACCTCTTTTTGCGAAACGCAATTTTTGTTGTATACAAGGGCGTTCAAAAATATTTACACATACAAATAAATAAGTTTGATAATGGTATTGGATAAATAAATGTCGGTATATTGGCGCAAAATAAAATAATAATAATAAAAAAATAAATATAGTTATACCAATTATAATTTCATGCTTATTTAAAATAAAGTTTTGAGAACATTTATGTGCATTATTACGTAAAATTTTGTTTTTCTTTCTCGAATTTTGTGCTTTGTACATGTGTACAGGATTATTAACCTCAAAAAACTTTTGTTTGTTACTATGGACATATAACCATATTTCAAATATATACAGCGATACCACAGTTAATATTTTTAATTTTTTAAACAAAGGTCTGCATGATGTTCGCTGCGATACTCCTGTCATTGCTCTAATGGCAGTTTTTTGGGTTATTGAAATTTTATTTACAGCGGTGCTAGAACCCCATATCAACAATCCATATCGTAATCTTGACTCGATGTCAGCGCTATAGACCTATCTTAGAATTTTCAGACGTACCATGTTTCTTAAATGTTGTAGTTTAAATACTGAAGATGATATTCGTAAGGTCTAATCATTTATGTGAGTGTTCCATTTTAGGTCATACGAAAAATGTATACCTAAGGTTTTAATAGAGATTGTTTGATTTAGTGTTTTATTGCCAATAACAAGATCTAAAGGAGGCAAAGAACGTGCTGGATTCGAATTGAAAAGAATATACCTTGTTTTAGATATGTTCAAAGATAATTTGTTAGAAGCAAAACATATATTTAAATTATTTAAAGCTAAATTTGTTTCATCTTGTATGTTAACTAGATTGTCATTTACTAATACTCTAGTATCGTCTATATGCAGACTAGCTAGTTTGTATTGTTGTAGGAAAATAGTGATATCATTAACAAAGATTGAAAACAGGATTGGAGATAGGACAACTCCTTACGGTACTCCTATCGTTATTGGAAGTATATCTGAGGTAAATGTACACAGAGATTCAAAATGATTGTCAAATCCGCTTCTATAGATAGTAACAGGGTGTAGGTACACGCCGCGTGTTTGTAATGAAGGTTTGAACTAAGTCAGTGTTGGAACACAAGAAAGTAAACGGATCTGTCATAAATAAGGAAAACGTAACCTATATTTGAACTGGCATTATATAAACGACTATTGATTGGTGTTTCTGCTTGTAAAAATGAAATGTAATTAATTTAACTTTACTAAATTATGATTTTACAATTCAGTACTAACTGGTCTTTAACTAAATTTATTTATTACTTTAAATTATAACATACAATTAGTATAATTATTAAGTGACAAAATTGCATCTCTCAGTTCTTCTATGGTATGCACGTGGTTTCTATAGATCCTATTTTTTAGATAGCCCGAACATGAAATAATCTAATGGGGTTAGATCAGGCGATCTTGGTGGCCATCTTTGTGCTCTAACGACCCTGTTAGCAAAACACTGTTGAAGATATTGGCAGGTTTGTCGAGCAGTATGTGCTGGAGCATTATCGTGCTGAAAATAACCTGCTTCAAGCTCATTTTCTTGTAACTCTGCAATAAACAATTCCAACATCTGTTGGTAACGTTGGGCTGTTACAGTTTCCTCGAAGAAAATTGGCCCTATTATTCGCTGCCTGGACATAGCTAACCAAACTCCAACTTTTACGGGATGCAATTGCGTTTCTCGAAATTCATGTGGATTTTCTGCAGACCAGATGCGATAGTTTTGTGAATTGATATAGCTTGTTAGATAAAACCAGGCTTCATCCGAGAAAAATGATTCGCCTATCGTGATCTAATGGTAATAATTCCTGTACCGTAGAAACTTTATAGGGATGAAAATGTAACTTTCTTTTGACAGCTCATTGCGCAGAAGTGTATGATAAGCCTATCAAATTATAAAATGTAATAAACTATTTCACTTAATGTTAATATTGATTTTTTACCTATTTGTTGAGCTATTACCACAAATAAATTCCCTTATTTTCTTACAGTATTCAGAAATACTATTGTTGGTGATATTAGATGTAAATATAAACGATTTGAAAAAAATTATAAGATAAATAATCGAAAGATACTACAACACGCACGCCAATGTAAAGAAAATTCATTTAATGTATGAAATTTGTATGTAGCTAACTTCGCTCATTAAATTGGTAATAAGTATAAATAAATTTTTCCGGAAAACAGTTTTTTTCTTAGGACAATCATTTTGAATCACATGGTATGTTTTACATTATTATTTACTACAGAAATTTGAACTAGTTGTGTTGTTTCTGATAAATATGAAAAGAACCATTGTAATGCAACCCCCCTAACATCAACAAAATCTAACTTTACTAGTGAGCTGTTGCGTCAATATTTCCAATGCCTCTAAGTTATTGAGGTAGGTACCTCTTTTAGCGGTATGTAATATTTGGAAATTGTCATTGATGTCAAGGTGGTGTTTATTTTCTTTTAAATGTTTACCGAACAAAGAATCTACAGTAGAATTTGATTTTACGCTACGTAAATGCTGCTTTTTAAAGGTCCTTCCAACGTATGTGCAGACCTTTCATAGTTAATAATTAAATTTCGTAATGTTCTAAATGATACATAAACATGTGGTTTAAGGATTTTTGCAATTTTATAAAAGAAAAGACCTATATATTTTTATAAATTCTTTACTCACCGTTATCAGCACCATTGTACAATCTACAATTATCCACGATCAGTTGAAAATCATCCTTGAACTTGGAGAAAGTCTTATAATGGCCCCTTTCGAGCCTCTCCTCCATACTCTGGAGATCCATCGGCTTCCTGATAACCGAATAGTAATTGGGTGCGTACTCCTCATCGACAGGATCAACAAAGGGCCAAGCATCGTTGTGATTCTTGACGTGGTCTAGGATTTTATGCATCCCGGTTTGAAGATCCTCAGCGGTCTGTCGGAAGCTATAAAATGCACACAATCACTTCGGTACGATCTCAACCGCCTCACTACAGGAAAGTAAAAAAAAAAATCACTCACACTCGAAAACATGCAATTCCATTGATAATTTAAAATTAATAATACGATCAGCAACTTACATGGGTTTCGTTGGTGGATGTTCGGGTAGAGGGAGTGGGATATCGCAAAGTGCAACTGTACAAAAAGCCAATTATCCAGTTTTCGAACAGTTTAATTTTATTTCACGATACTACAGCAAGGAGACAAACAATCTTCCCACAGTCAAATAACATATATACATAAAAAATATTGAAACGTAAAAGAGCTCCCAAATCTTACAACATCGCAGGTGTTTTGGTGTGGGTTTTCGGTACTTTATGCGATCGTAGTATTGTTAATCGGGGATAGTTCTGGAAAAATCAAGGCCAACTTTTACACCATGCAGTACATACATCGACCAAAATTTAAACTACAACGGTAACATACCTATTATTGTATAATCGATTTTGTGGAAATTTTTTTATTGGTTTGATGCGAATTACTATACAGAGTGATTCTCAGTATATGCAACAAACTTTAAGCACTGATTCCTGGAGTTTTTTTGATCATAAGAGTTCATAAGAACATATGTCTAAAATCGCTTAGTTCTAAAGTTGTACAATCTTTAATAGTAAGTTAACATAATTAACGCTTTTATTAAAATTAACAAAAATAATTAGTAAAACAAATTAACTTATACTAACTGTTAAAATGACCGCCCCCAACTGCAATACAAGCTTCTATCCTCCGTCGTATTGACTGGCGAGTCCGTTCTAAAATACCAAGGATATTTCGAATTGTTTGAAAAGCTGCGATAATACGATTTCTCAGTTCATCGACATTTTCAATGGGAGTCGTATAAACTAATGATTTAAGGTGACCCCAGAGAAAAAAGTTCAAAGAATTTAAGTCTGGAGACCGAGGAGGCCACGGTTGTGGACCTCCCAGTCCTATCCACCGATCTGGATACGTATTGTCCAAAAACTCGCGAGCAACTAAACTTAAAATGCGCTGGAGCACCGTCATGCATAAAATCATTTGTAATCTTAATTGCAACGGAACTTCTTCCAGAGTATGGTAGCTCCTCTTCAAGAAAATTGCAGTATACCTCGCCATTTAACTGCATCGGTAAAAAATGTGGACCTATCAAGTGATCTCCAACAATTCCGGCCCACACATTGACAGAGAATTGAGGCTTGAATGACGAGCATTCACTAGTTCGTGTGGATTTTCTTCGGCCCATATGTGATTATTATGAAAATTAATAATCGTGTTTCTAGATAAAGTAGACTCGTGGGTGAAGAATATTTCAGCCAAATAGTCAGGATTTTGCGCGATTTTGTGTTGCATCCATTGACAAAAAGCCACTCTTTGCGGAAAATCTGCCGGCAAAAGTACCTGCACCCGTTGAATGTGATATGGATACAATAGTTGATCTTTCAATATTCTCCAAACTGTGGCCTGGCTAATGTTTTAAAGCAAACGCAATTTTTCTGGTGCTTGTAGTAGGATGTTCCTCAATTTCATTTAGTACCATTTCTTCAATTTGTGGAGTTCTCACTGTAGATGGGTGCCCGTTATCAGTCGTCCGTTTTTTTAAATTTCGCTTTTCACTAAGACGTTGGTGAAGACGGGCAAATATTGAATGATGGGGGATGATACGGTTCGGGTATCGTTCTTCATAAAGACGTTTAGTAGCACCCGAATTTCCATTGGCAAGACCATAAACGAAATGCATATCACACATCTCAGCATTCGTGTAATTCATTTTAGAAAACAGAAACTGGTAATAAACTGAATGAATACTCTGGCAACTATTGACAAATATTGAAATAACAAATAAACAATTCCCTCTCAACACAATAGTTTTTGAAAAGAACCAACTGTGATATTATATCGTGTTAGTCATAGTTTATAATTTATTATTAAACATTCAATAACTTTAAAATCAAACCGTTTTGGACATATACTCATATGAACTTTTAAGATCAAAATAACCTCAGGAATCAGCTCTTAAAGTTTGTTGCATATATTGAGAATCACCCTGTATAATTGCAAAAATATTCGATTTTTCTTAATATTTTCCAATGGTTTAATTAATTATATGATCTTCAAAATTGATTAGTGTAATATTACCTTATTAGAACGTTCACATATGTTTTAAAATAATTTAGAAAATAAATGCACATTGGATATAATATAAAATGAATTATCAAAGGAATAATAACCGAAAAGTTTTGCAATTTTTATAATATTTATAAATAATCCACAAAATCAGTCAATTAATTTAAAAACAAAAATAGAATTAAGAATTACACTTAATATTTAATTTTGTTTTTTATTGTAACTATCACACTGTCATTTTATTGTTATTGCAAGTTGAATTAATCCGGTATCATTTTTTTAGGTTAAAATTAAACAATTCGCAGTGTGTTAATAATAGAAATTAATAAAAGAATTTGATACTTATGCATTTCGCATCAAAAAAAAAAATAATATCCACCATATAATTGGTATGTTATAAAATAAGTTTTAGTTTCAACTTGCAATGCTATACACATAGTGATCCGTAAATTATTGTTACTTATCCTATTCCATGCCAAATGTATGTAACCTCATGTGTTGAGTGAAGTGTAATTAATAAAACCTGTCCCTACACTACTGCTCAGAAATAATTACCTGTGCCTTTTAAGTATATTAATAGTTGTATGTTAAATCAGTGGCAGATCATGACAATATTAAGTGGTAGGTAAACCCGGGGGCGATATGAGCGGATGTGTACAAAAATTAAAGAAACAAACAAATTAATCGGAGTGCAATGATTGTCAGTTAACAGTTAAGTTCGCGTATTCATCTATTTCAGTCGTCGGCCGCGTGCATCATTTCAGGTAAGAAATTCATTTCGAAAGTACGCGAATAAGATCGATCGACCAGTGTAAAACAATCGCTAATGAGAATCACTGGATAGATCAATTAGTGAAAGAGCTGGTCCCTACAAGGACTAGCGTGATAATTAGATATGATAATGAAGATTAGTTTGTCGTACTGAGCGGTACCGTTAATAATGGGTCACGGTAATTTTATTTATTAGAATTAATAAGGTTAATGATTCGCAATGTGAATGTGATGTAGTAGGAGCAGTGGAGCATGCTGTATTTGAATGTCCACTCTGAATGAGGGGTGGGTCACGGCGCAAAACAGATATTAGGGCTAGCGAATCAGCCAAATGGTGGAAATTATTTAGGAAAGTTGCTGAAGAATTAGATAAGTTACGACATGATATTTAGATAAGGTAGTACGTGTTTATAAATAAATTTTCATTATTTCCTTCAATTGTTGAGCAGAGGTTATCTTAGGGTATGCTATATTGCCTATATAGTTTAATAGTACTAAATAATAAAACATGTAACAATATACAAATAATGCTCAGAAAATAACGAAATTTATAGTGTTATACAAAATGCATCTTTCTCTTGCTAGTTAACTATGATTAGCAAGAGAACGCATTGCATAACCTAAATATGTGGAACTTTCTGCTCACCCAAACTGCATAAACTGGACTACGTTGGTACAAGTATCATCATCGGCAGGAACACTGAACTTGGCTGATGATGATAGCTTTGCTATGAACGTAGTCCAGTTAGTGCAGTTTGTGGTAGAAGTTAGAATTTGCGCATTACAGTAACAGTATTTTGTCACTTATAATATGTATTCGTTTCTATTGTATTTATTATATTTTTGTTATTATTAATAATCGTAATTATTTAGTTTTACTAAGCAAAGAGAAATTATGGTTAAAATTAAGGCGGTTTCGGATACTCGGGCAAACGGGTACCCGAAATTTTTGCCTACGGGCTACTCGGTTTCGAGTACCCGGGTAAAGCTCGATTTCGGGTAATACCAGGTTTCGGGCAAAGCTCGATTTCGGGTAATACCCGGTTTCGGACAAAGCTCGATTTCGGGTAAAGCTAGAGTTCGGACAAAGCTCGATTTCGGGTAAAGCTGGAGTTCGATTACCCGGCTCGTAACCCGTTTAGATCATACCGGTTCGATTAAAGTCGATTTCGATAATCCGGTTTGGGTAGCTGAATTCAGGTAACCCGAATTCAAACAACAAACACACAACACAAATGCACTAAACGGTACCCGACTCCTGAAAAAGACGGGTTTCGACTGCCCTAGGTAAAATGTTACGAGGAGATAATGAAAGTAAGCGGATAGATGAGCTAAAGATAAATCAAAATAAAACAAAAATAATGAATATCGGCAAGAACGAAAAGCATGGAAAAACAAGGGTATGGAACTATGAATTTGAACTAGTAAATAGGTTTAAATACCTCGCAGCCATGTTAACAAAAGGGAGAGATAGAAAAATTGAAAATACAGAGAGAAAAATTGTAGCAAGTAAGGCTTACCATGCAAATGTAAAGCTATTAAAAATTAACTAAAGGATTTATACGGGCAATCGGGTAACTTTCTATCGACACCCGTATGTGCGCGTGTTCGCTCGGAACTCAGACCTGCTTGCTGTGAACATTATATTCCTAATTATACTATTCAATGCAGAAATAAATTCTCCGAGGATAGGTAGTATAAAGGATGCAGATATATACCTATTCCTAGTCGTTTTCAAGATATCCACCATTATTTACCCGGCAATGAAAATTTTAGTACATTTCTTGCAGTGGGTTGTGAAAGGTTCACAGTTATCAAAGCAATTTTCGAAGGTTAAATATATCCGAAATGACAATCGATTTATGAACACTCTATATACAAGTTAGTGGTTCCTTTGACAGAATTTGGCACGGATAACTATTTTTCTTAGGTACTAGTAAAATGACATTATTATCTTTAATGGTTTGCAAAATATGGTACGTTTTCGAAAGAGATGAAAACGTCAATATTTTGACAAAATCGTAAATATCTCAGAAAACGGTTGAATTTAAAAATAATTTAATTTAATAATTTCAAATTGAATAATTTCTTTTCAAATTATTAAAACATTTGAGAATTTAAGTCATCAACTGTCAACGTCAATCCTATTTTTGCAAAATAAATCACTAATTGTAAGCAAAATTAGAGCTTCAATGAGATACAAATCAAATTTCAATTTTTTAGCTTTAAATACATGGATATATATACAATGGATATTATAAATTTGGGCAAATATTTACGAGCAGTAGCGTATGTGTACGAAATAATATATTCATTAATATACATTTATCTGTCTACTTCTGACGAATAATAACTATTTTACCACATCCTAATTTAATATAATACTTTTTTTTGACTTACACTTGCGACGTTTTTAACTTTTTTCGATGAGGATTCGAAACAGGCTGTATGACGATCTGTCCCGTAGCGCACGCCAAGGAATTGTTCGTCTGCCTGCCGACGGTCGTTGTGTTCGTCGCAGCCTTATTTTCCGCTCTCGCGTTACTTCTGTTTGAGCTGCGATTGCTGGCGTTCGAAAAAACCGAACTGCGATCTATAATAAGACGATGGAAAAACAAAATGGTTATATGTATGTATTTGCGCGTATTTTTCGCACCTTTACTGCTGGCCGAGCTCTCGCTGTTATGCCGCTGCCTGCTTTTGGACTTCTTGACCCTGGTTTTAGCACCTGCCATGTCATAACGGTTCTCGGAGTTGTCGCTTTGCGTGTCGCTCTGCTCCTTGAGCCTCGCCCGCCGCTCATACGCCTCGCGCCTGCGCTTCTCGACGCTGTCCTTGTGCTGTTCCCGTTTCTCTTGTTCGAGCCTCTCCTTTTCCAGACGCTCCGCCTCCAACTGTTGCTTGGTGGTCTCCTCTTGTTCGGCAACTAATTCCTTTTGTAATACAAACGAAAATGAAAAAAAAAAATGCATTACACATAATGTCTGTTATGATCCTTCTACCAGTACTGATGCATACTTCAAAATTTGATGTACTAAATTTAATGTAATTTCATTTTTATTGCCCTGAAGAAGCTGAGAAAATTCAGCGAAAATTTGGTAATAAATTAGGAAATTGAATTATGGGTATTTGATCTCTAACCCCACCTTTTCTTGGAGAAATTTGGCGTTAAATTTTATTAGTTTAAAGTTACGTTGTACTCGTTACTTCTTCTACTTACACATATTTATTCCATGATAAAGGCCACGGCCCTATGAGATAATATTCTTATATCTTGAAATACACTACATCCATTTACATCAAGATAAATCCCCCACCTGTTTGTTGTAAGTTAATTGTACCTTTTAAATGAGGAGTCAGGTAATTATCGCCATAGGAACTGCAGTAAAACCATTAAATACGTTAAAACTAATATTCTTATATCTTGAAATGCACTACACCCATTTATATCAAGATAAAGCCCACCTGTTTGTTGTAAGCAAGTAAATTGTACCCTTTAAATAAGAAGTCAGGTAAGTATCGCCATAGGAACTGCAGTAAAATTACATACTGCTATGGTTAGACAACCCATTTTCACTGTGTGTATTGTAAGTTGCATATTTTTGTTGTTATCCGTGCGGTTGATTTCAATTGCCCGAGAATTTTCACAATTTTAATTTTGTTATGTATAAATTTCAGTTTAAGAGTCAATTGTATGATTTAATTAATTAAGTGTTAAGTTTTTTTTAATTATTCCATTCATTAATTTGTCTAGTGCTCGCTAGTGTTGATTTAATGCGGATTCTATTCAATATTGTCGGTGAATTGTAATACGTCTGCGTTGTACGATTTTGAGAGAGGGATTTTTGTAAGTAAAATTTTGTTTAAGGACTTCCTTGTCGACTATTGACGTGAGTAGACGTATTTTTTGTATATCTTTGTGGCCATTTTGTAATTCATTTTGATTTGTAATACTTAATTCTGTAATTTTATATAGGCAATCAAGGAATCTTATATCGTGATACATTGTTAATATATTAACGTGTACACGTAATAGATATATAAGATCAATTATTATTTTTTGTTTAGGAAGATATTTTTAATTTTTTTTTCTCTCATTAAACCGTTATTCAATTTTGCTGATTCATTTTTATTTATCAATCACATCATTTGGGTGAGTAGAAGCATTGTTCTTGCATTTAGTTTTTTTTTTTGTAAAATTTCTAGTAATTGTCCACGCTTATGTTTATTTTAATTTGTGAAACCACGTGGATTAAATTTGAAAGATATTCGATAATCTTCCTGAACAAATAGTTTTTCTTTTGCTTTGCATAGGAAATAGCATAGTCTTATTTTAATTTAGAGTCAAGTGCAGTTTTTATTTTAGGCCAGAACCCTCAGTTCAAGGTTTTTTTCTGCACAATCTGTAATTTAACCCGTTGTTGAAATAAATTTGTTTGTCAATTAGCATCACTGGGTTGAAAATTCTGTTCTTTTATTATTATTATGTTGAATCTTTACAATTTTTCGGGTAATTAAGAAAGTCTGATTTCATTCACTCACAATTTACTTTCGTGGTTAGATTCAAATTTTAATTCGCGAGGGTAGCTCTGAGATTAATTGTTCTTTTGCATTCATTTAAATTATTTCCGTTGAGCCAGCCAATTTTTTTTTTCATTTTCATTAAAAAATCAGTTTGCATTTTTCATATTAATCAATCAGGTAACACATAGTTAACAACTGATATTCTTATATTTGAAATGCACTATACATCAACTTTATAAACGTGGTATTAAAATCTTCGCAAAAGCTACACGTAGCGCACCCGTATTCGTTTCTGAATCGAAAATCTAAATGGTTAAAATATCTGTATATGCTTCATTAGTCTTCTTCTGAGTCGGTTTTAGTTCCTTAATAAGCGTTTGTGTTCGTATTTGTCGTATAGATAGCTGCAATTTTGAATTTAGACGATTTTATTTCCTGTTTTTCGTAAACAGTTTCTTTTTGAGTTGAAGCCTGATTTCACAA